>CM076575.1:889544781-889731051 GCA_034641835.2 Pinus albicaulis
CAGAACTTCGCGGGCGATTTATTTATAGAAAATAGTTCGGCCGAACTATTTTAAATGTAAAAGTTCGGCCGAACTTTAGTTGTCGGTTTTCCAATCTCCGGCAAAAATTCTGTTTGCCAGCGCCGTCAGTGAGCCGTCAGTCTAAATGGAATCACGAGTTCGGGCGAACTTTATAAAAAAGTTCGGCCCAACTTTATAAAAAGTTCGACCGAACTATTACATAGTTCGGCCGAACTATTGCCGAAAAAAATTTTCAACCCCAAATTCTCACAAAAGTGTAACCCAGCTTCACGTTTCCGCCCATAACTTATTTCCTCCCAAGATCAAAAATAGTAGTTCTATTTGTGTTCACAAATAAATTATTTCCTCTCAAGAAATATCATACTTAATAATTCATTTTTTGCATATTTCTCATCAAGAAAATATATTAAAATAAACACATATTCCTCTTTAAAGGTCTAGTGGTTCTCTTTAGGAATCGAATGCATAGGAATCATGTGAATAACTTCAAAGGAATTAATAGTTTTAACTTTTCACACATAATTCCATGCATTTTTTTAAAATAAAATAACTAGGTTTTTCTTTATCTTTTCTCGAGCAAAGCTAACATGCATTTTTTTTAATAAAAAATAACATGTCTTTTTAAATCTTTTTGTGCATGAAACATGTGTTCTTTTAACACAGTCACCATTCTTTCTATGCATATAAATACACAATTTTTTTTGAAGACCAATATAGGTTCTTTTCTATATGCACATGATTCATGTTTCCAAGAAAATAATCTTGATTTGTATTGTTTAATGCACAAGCATTCATATATATTTCTCTTCAAAGAATCAACACAATTAATTTATCTTTTGCCAGTAGTGTTTCTAAAATAACATAGTTAATATTTTATGCAAATGATAATTATGTGCATTCTTTTAGTGAAGACTAGTGTAATCAGTTTTACTTTTACCATGCTTGTATGCAAGAATATCTCAACTTTAAATCATGCAAACACATGTTTTTCTTTTCCAAAAATAATCAAAATACCAAAGAACATGCAAATACATGTTGATTTTCAAATGATCTTTTATCACAATTATTATTTACTATGGTTTTCCAAGGAATTTATTATAATTATTCTTTTCAAACAAAAACAACATATATAACACAACATAATATTTTCATATGAAGCAATTATTTTTTTCATGCGATAAAGCAATATGATCTTTTTCCAAGGAAAATATCATTTTTTTCACATTGGAAAAATAATTATTAACTCTGTGCATTAAACACATTGCTTTTTCAAGAAACTCTAAAAAAAATCCACACATTCTTCTCAAAGAAACTTGGTTGACTACTTGTCCTTTTAATGCACAATATTCTCATACATTATTTTCATAAACCAACACATATTTTCGCTATCTTTTTATATGCAAGGTTTTCATGTTTTTTAACCCATCTTTTATGCACAAAAAAGACAAGTAAACATTTTAAGACAACAACCAGGTTGAATTAACTTTTAGTCATGAAATCAGATTTGTTCAACACACGACACGTATCTTTTCTTTGAATATTTTTCCCATTTCTTCATTTTCTTTGCGCTTTTTCTCCTTGTAGGCTATCATCGTTATGTTGTCACACCCTTTTGCCCAGTCCGTAAATAATTGTCTCCATATTTTTCATCGTTCTATCACTATATGAACTCTAATTGTTCGCTGTTCAAATTCAATACATTGTTTAAATTCACTAGAGTTTTCCAATTATTTTCCACTGCTCCAAAATATGATCACACTGATAGTTCCCATCTCTTCCTTAACAATCCGTCTCAATAAAGAATGTAAAAATGGTTATGAAGAATTTGTTAAAATTTTGAAAATTCAGTTATTCCTATCCCCATGTAAAAATGGTTTTCCCAATTAAAAAAAGCAAAGTAGTTATCAAGAACATATTTTAACTTCTAACTATTCTTGGTGGAAACGATAATAATATTTCTACTCAAGTAATTACATGACTTTTATATAAGCTTTTAAGGTAGGTGTATTGCATACTCCCCCATCTTAAAGAGAACACTGTCCTTGGTGTTCATCTCTCATTGAGAATTTAACTTTTCCTCTAATACAAAAATCTAAAGCACCCAAAAGGGGACACTCCCCCCTTCAGAATGAAGGGTTTCATTTCCAAGAAAGACTTATTGTTTATTTTTTAACATCTAAAGGGTTCTTTCAATGTCCCTTTAAAACACTTTATCATCGAATCTTCAAGGAAATTCCCCATCTTTTACATTCATGCATTTATTCGCTATAAGTAGTGCATTGTAATTTTATTCGTGTTCATTAAATGTATCAATAATAATGTCATATATGCAAAGGTTGGTAGTCAACTCTCACTTTCACTAGTGATTAATTCATATTTTTCATAGGTGCAACATAGGTTTTGTTGTTTTTTATCATCATCAAGATTCAAATATCACGATCATGATTTTGCAGCAGACTTTATTACTAACTACTCTTCAATGCGGTTATAAACATGCATCATGCATCTCATGTCGAAAGTAGTATACTGCATATTTCGATATGTAGATTGTTAGAATCATACCTGAGCTGATGCCCACTAGTATCATACCTCGATTTATTTTTCGCTTACAAATTCCCAAAAAGCACCAGTGTTGCAACCTTAAGCTCTGATACCACTTATAACACCCCCCCCGTAACCTCGACTGAAAATGCATAGAGTTAGAATTTTTTTATACAATTTACCTGTGGGTAACTATCCAAATTACTGTTCCAGATTCCTCATTAACTATTAAGTACAATATTCATCATTACATAGAGTAACTTTAGTAAAGGAATAGTAAAGTACATAACCATTAACAACCACGTTTGTAGCATACAATTTTTGATGTAATCGTGCATCATTTTCATGATTCCTTTAACTGCATTAATTAATCATATACTTGATATTATAAACATCAGTTCATGCAAGCAATCCACATCATAAAAGTAACACAACATGGAACCACATCATTAGACACTGATATACTCTGGAAACGCCGTAGGGTGAAACAAACAAACATTTAATTTTATTATTAAACGCTCATGAATGTTTTCACCTCTCACTCAATGGCTTATAAGGGAATCTATCCCTTAACCATTGTCATAAACTATTACAAGGAAATATCATTTAAATACAACATATCTAGCTAAAAGCTATTATAATAATCATGATATCATTTACCTGCAGATCTTCAATATTTATATCTTTGTGACCAAGTTTTTCCATTAATGGACCATCCTACAACTCACACTCATCTGCATGGACCATTAGTCTTTACCTGCCACAATATTAAACATAATCTATCCTTCGTACACGTCATCATCCTTTCCTACTATTGTTATCGCCAACAAACATTGATATAATGATTACATAAAGTATTAATCAACCAATAATCAATCCTTAATAGTGATTCTTCAACATGTATTCATGGGCATACATGAAATGTAAATAAAATGTTGCAACATGCTTCTTTTAACAACACTTCTTATGCATTAATTATAAGAAAATAATTATCGAAGCATGTCAAAATAAATACCACATTACTATGATTCTTCTTGCACAAACACACATTATTTTTTAAAGGAAAACCACTATAACCATATATTTTCATTTAAATGATACTAGTGCTGGTCATGTGCTATATTTTTTCCACGACTAGTCACACTCGTGGGGGAGTCACAGGGGGGAAATAACTTGCCATGTTCGTTGTGTTGGGTGCAACAGGAGGGTTATAGGGGGGGTTGCGGCCCCCTTGTCAAGGGGTTTTCAGGGGGGAAACCCCCCTGCACATTGCCCAAAAAAAAAAAAAATGTACCCTATAATAGGTGGGTAGACCTACCTATGGTTTTGTGCATAGGTTTTACACATGGTTTTGGGCATGGTGATTTTTTGTCCATGGTATTTTGTAAATCCGGTCAAGGTGACGACTGTTATGTTCTAATCCAGGGTTAATGGATTGGGTTGGGGTTTATGAATGCTTCGAAATATATATATATTGTAACGTTGAAAGTAATATAATGAAAAATCAATCTGGTAGTCCCGGTTTTGGGATCAAGTGGAAAATATCCATGTGCATTTGTTTTTTTATGTTCTCACATTGTATATTTTCTGTTTTAAGAATTCGTTCTGTACAAGGTGAAAGCTTACAACTAGCATCTTAGCTTTGATTTTTGTGCATGTAATTAGATAAAAATTATTCAAATAAAGTTAGCCCCTTAGCTTTTTCTTTGTGCATGTAACTAAGTAATCTTTCCAATACAACACATATTGCTAGTATTATTATTATGCATGCAAATGCATGTTTCTTTCTAAGGGAAAGCTAGCATAATAAATACTATTACCATGCATACAAATGCAGGTTCCTATTCCAAAAGCATATTTTCTAAGATAAAGTTATTTACAAACTCTGATATACACGCAAATACATGATCTCTTCTAAAATAAAACTAATGCGTTAGTTATTATTCCTTGCATGAGGATATATGTATTCTTCCAAAGGAAAGCTAATGCATCTACTGCATGCAATTACTTGCTTTCATTTCCTAGGTCTAACATAATAATTATTCTTTTTTTTCACGCAAATTCCTGATTCTCTTCAAAAAGTCTAACACAATAATTATATTCTTTCCATGCATATTTCTTTGCAAAGAATCCAACATCATAGTTGTACTTTTCATGGATGCAAAGATCATATTTCCTTTCAAGAGATCAAAAACAATATTTTTATTTTTCGTTGAAGAAAACAACATATTTCTTTTCAAGGGATATCAAACATAGTATTTATATTTTATGCATGCAGATAAATTATTTCCTCCCAAGAAATATCAAACATAGTCTCACAAATAACTTAATTCCTCTCAAGAAATATCAAACTTAATAATTCCTTTTGTGCATATTTCTTATCAAGAAAATCTAATAAAATAAACACATATTCCTCTTTAAAGGTTTAATCGTTCTCTTTAAGAATCTAATGCATAGGGATGGTGTGAATAACTTCAAAGGAATTAATAATCTAAACTTCCTACTGATGGGGCCCAGCCCTCAACCACAATTGTGCTCGCACAATTTCTTAACAAAAACTTAAATGTGAATGTCAAACGCGACTTATAGCTTGCCAAGTCACTACTGCATTGATGGGTTAATAAATTTGGATGTCATACATTTGATTTTTTTTGTGATTGCTTGAACGTACTTGCAGATTTTAGTTGATTTATTATAAATCCTCCATAAATATGAGTTAGTCCTCGTTATCTGGCATGTTATTCAACACCTATTCTGACTTTCGAGCTTTACTCCCACGTTAAACAAAACAACTCCACTGACTGTGCCCAATTTCTCACTAACTGAGTTTCCGGAGAGGGTTTCCAGACCTCGATTGTTCTTCAGGGTTTCATGAGGGTTTCGCCGGTGAGTTTCTTCGATTGTGTGTGGTAACCGTGTGTCTTGACCTGTGTCAAGATGGTCCTTCACTGTGTTTGTTGTGCGGGTTATTTTGACAAGGGTTTCAACAAACCCTGCGAT
Source organism: Pinus albicaulis (assembly GCA_034641835.2). NCBI lineage: Eukaryota > Viridiplantae > Streptophyta > Pinopsida > Pinales > Pinaceae > Pinus > Pinus albicaulis. Next base: position 889,550,344 of record CM076575.1, read on the forward strand.
GGCAAACAACGCCTCTTCGTCAATTTGGTAATTCTGATGCTGGCTTTTTGTTGTGTGCGTTCCAATTCGTCGTTCTGAGACTCTCGCCCTCTATATTTTAGCTGTGAAATTTGATTGTTATCGTTTATTATTGCAGGTTGGGGCTGCCATGAATCCCTGTGTTCACTTTCAGCTTCGAAAAAAACACAGGTAAACTCTCTTTCTATGCTTTAAGCTTCTTCCACAATTGTATGAGGTTACTATTATCGGTTCGGCTCCTTCACGAGCAGGTTTTGTCGGTTCCAACCAGGGTTGTTCTTCTCCACTCGGCACCCGGACTTTGCTGGTAAGTCACTCTGAAACCCTCCTTTCCATTTTTAACAGTCGCTCTTGTCAATTTGTTTAAATGAAAACAAAATGCTACAGGGTTTGATTCCGAACAGTTTTCTTGAATTTGCAGGGCTGCGCTAACTCGCAACGCCTGGCCACTTTCCTCCTTTAGTTATCGAGACCCTAAGGGTAGGGTCGTTTCCTTTGAGATACTTCTGTAGTGTTAGGGTTTGTATTTTTAATTAGTCACTGATCTCTATGCCGTAGTCCCCGTTGATGGGTGTTATCGATGTATTCGTAAAAGAAATGTCTTGTTTCCTGTATATTTAGAGTACTAGCGTAGTGTATGGTTATGCGATCATATCAACTGTTCTTCAGCTTAGACAAAATCTCGCCCTCGGGGTTTTTTCTTGTTCTGTTGGGGTTTCGAATTCGAATCCACGTCCAGCTGTATGCTAAGTTTTGTTTTTAGACAATTCCCGAATGTTCTTTGTAATCTCTCTTTGTTTTAATTCCAGAAATATAAGAGAAGAAAAATTAAATTTGCTTCTGTGAGTTTTGAGATTACCTGGCACTATTCGTTAATTCTTACTGGTTCTACATTGTTTGAGATGGCGAAGCCAAACTATCTTGCCTGTGTGAACTCGTTATTGATTTTTGTAGTTCTGATGACAATGTGAAGGTCCTTCCTACACCTGGGTGCGATTTGCTTTCTCCAATTCGAATTTGTTTACATTCACAATATGTAATATTGTGTACATAACAGTATGACAGAAAAAGAATAATAGACAGTAAGAAAATAAAACAATAAACTGGTTGCAGAATGCTTAGTCATAGATGGTTCTGTTGTTTTCAACTTCCGTTCTGTTCTTTTTCTTATTCTGATTGAAAATCGAATCCCACAGAAATTTTTTTTTTCCCTTTTATATCATGGTAGGAAAAAGTAGTTTCCAGTTTTTAAAATTGTCAGCCGTTTCGTTACAACAATATTCTTTGCCTCTGTTCTTTTAGAAATAGAACGAATTTGTGATATTACATTAAAATGAAAAGAAAGTAACTAATTAATCCTACAGAACTTAATCAACTTCCTAATTCTAATGACAAATCTCCCAAAATAAATTAAAAGTTACAGGTTCAATGACTTGTCAGAAAACAACGTAACAGTGAGACAAAAACCTATTCTTTTTGTCTACCCTAAGTTGGATGCTCCTGCATCAGGCTCCCGGGGTAACAAAAATTCATGGCTCCGTTCCATGAGATCTTCGACTGAGTAGCCTGCCTTCTGTATTTGCGCTGTGTCAAGCCATGAACTGTCCTCAATGGGACGGTTCTTCCACTTGACCAGGTATTGTAAATAATCCTTCCTGTGAGTGCGCTTGGCTACCTGTGTGTCGAGGATGCCCTCGATCTCAAGGGGTTGTGCTGTAGGAAATTGCCTCATCCAAGAATCATTGTCGAATTGGGTGTCTCGTTCTGGCCATGTTGCCCTGTCGTCTTCAGCACTGGCAGTATATGGAAAAAAATCTGCCACATTAAAGATGGGTGAAATGCCTATTCCTGGTGGCAGCTGTAATTCATAGGCATTGGCGGAAAATTTTAGAAGAATTTTGCAGGGGCCAATCTTCTTAAGCTTCAGTTTGTTATATTATCCCTTAGGAAGACGTTCCTTGCATAAATGTGCAAGAACTTCGTCCCCTACATTAAATTGAACCTCCCGCCTTTTCAAATCTGCCTGCTGCTTGTACTTTTGACTACTGCCTTGCAATTTTGATTTCACCTGCTCATGCAAATCACTCATTGCTTGGGCAAAATCTTCCCCATCAACACTTCTTCTTTCAAGCTTCCCCAAATCCCGCAGCTCATGCACTCTACGAGGATGCATGCCATACAGAACCTGAAAAGGATTGTAGCCTGTGCTGCGATTTGGTGAATCGTTATAAGCAAATTTCGCTTGAGAAAGTACACAATCCCACATCCGTGAATTTTCACCAATCAAACTTTGTAGCAGGTTTCCTAAGCTCCTGTTCACCACTTCTGTTTTCCCATCAGTCTGTGGGTGATAAGCAAAGCTGAAATTCAACTGAGTGTCCAAAGTTTTCCACAGGGTACGCAAAAAATGTCAACTTCACATCCCTGTCAAAAATAATGGACCTCGGCAAGCCATGCAATCTGACGATCTCTGTGAAAAACAAGTGTGGTACGTGAGTGGCATCACTGGTTTCTCGGCAGGGTATAAAATGTGCCATTTTTGAGAATATATCCACTACCACCATCACTGAATCAAAACCCCGTTGTGTTCTAGGCAGACCCAAGACAAAGTCCAAACTGACTGAGTCCCATGGTCTACTCGGAATAGGCAATGGCGTATAATGTCCTACATTCTGACTGTAACCCTTCGCCAACTGACACATTTTACATTTGCTTACATATCTCTGCACATCCTGTCGTATCTTTGGCCAGTAATAAAAATGTCCGATCTGTGATAATGTTTTGTCTATGCCGAAATGTCCGGCTAGACCTCCACTTGGCTTTTCCCGAATAATGTTTTCTCTCATTGAACAGTCGGGAATGCATAACTGTCCTCCCCTGAATAACAATCCTTCCTGCAGATTATATTCCAACCATGGACTATTGTTTCTCAGCAAAGGGTTTTGATAGGCTTCATAAGCCTCCTTAAAATCTGCATCTGTATGATACAAGTCCTTCAAATTCTCAAAACCCAGCACTTGTACCGTGCTTTCCTGTAAGAGCAAATCTCTTCTACTCAATGCATCTGCCACCTTGTTGGCCTGTCCACTAATGTGTTTCAACACAAATGTAAAACTCTGCAGATACTCAACCCATTCTGCATGCTTATGGTTCAACTTACGCTGCTGCATAATATACTGTAATGTAGAATTATCAGAAAATAAAACAAATTCATTACCTAACAGATAATCTCTCCAATGGTTCAATGCTTGGACGACTGCATAAAATTCCTTGTCATAGGATGAGTATTTCTGCCTACTTTCATTCAGCTTCTCACTGAAATAAGCGATCGCCTGTCTTCCTGGCTAAGTACTGCCCCAATGGCTGTACGACTGGCATCACAACGAACTTGAAAAAGTTTGTTGAAATCAGGCAACCTTAAAATCGGTTTCTCAGTGATCTTCTTCTTCAAATTCTGAAAACTTCTTTCTGTTGCTTCTGTCCAACAAAAAGGTTGATTTGCCTTTTTGATTGTGTCCAACATAGGTGCGCAGATCCCACTGAAATCTATGATAAATTTCCTGTAAAAACTTTCCAATCCATGAAAACTTCGAACTTCAAACAGATTCTTCGGGGATGGCCAGCTAACTATAGCTGCAACCTTTTCTGGGTCCATTTTCAGCTCATTTTCTGCAATCACAAAACCCAGATAAACTAATTCCTTCTGAAAAAAGGTACATTTCTTCAGATTTATCAGTAGCTTATTCTACTGCAATTTCCTCAATACACTTCGAACATGTCGAAAGTGTTCTTCCTTTGTCTTGCTGAAAATCAAAATATCACCCAGATAAAAAATTACAAACTTCCCAATGAACTCTTTCAGCACTTCATTCATTAGGCACATAAATGTACTAAGGGCATTACTCAAACTGAATGGCATTACCAGCCACTCATACAACCCTTCATTTGTCTTGAATGTTGTCTTCCACTCATCCCCTTCTCGAATTCGGATCTGGTGGTAACCACTCTTCAGATTGATCTTTGAAAAATATGCTGCTCCACTCAAGCAGTCCATCATTTCATCCATTCATGGCAATGGGAACCTGTATCTGATAGTAATTTTGTTGATAGCTCTTGAATCTGTACACATCCACCACTCTCCACCCTTTTTAGGAGCTAAAACTGTTGGAACTGCACAGGGGCTCATACTTTCCCTGATCAACCCTTTATCTAGCAATGCCTGCACCTGCTTCCTAATATCCTCGTTGTCCTTGGGACTCATACGGTACGCTGCCTTGTTTGGCAGACTAGCTCCTGGTATGAAATCAATGCAATGACTGATGCTTCTCCTAGGAGGCAACTCATATGGTAAATCATCCACTATGATATCACAAAAATCTTGCAACATATCCTGGATTTCCTCTGGTAAATCTGTAATCTTTGTAGGAAATATCACCGTCTTTGGCCTCCCTACAACAAAAAACTTAATTTCACTATCCTCGATCTGTTTCAAGAATTATTTTCCTCCCACCAGCAATGCTTTGACTCCACTAGTCTTTGCTGTCTCTTCTTGCTTGATGGGTACAAGCATATGCTTAATCCCATCTTTAACAAACTTATAATAGTTTGTCTTTCCATCGTGTACCACCTTCCTGTCATACTGCCAAGGTCTCCCTAACAGTATATGACACACGTCCATTGGCATAATATCACAAATAATATTGTCCTTATACCTGCCAATATGGAACTCCACTTCGCACTATTCATCAACTAGCAGCTGATGTCCCTTTTGTAACCACGATACTTTGTAAGGAGTGGGGTGTCTCAGCCTCTTCAGCCCCAACTTCTCCACCATTTCTGTGGCTACAAAATTTTCTGTACTTCCACTATCAATTATCAGTTTGCAACACTTACCATGTGATTTGCAAACTGTCCGGAATAAGGCTTTTCTTTGGTCCGGTTCAACAACTTCTGTTGCTGGTTTCAGCAACACCTTATTCAACACCAAGACTTCCCCTATTTCGGGTGCATTCTATACCTCTTGGGGTGGTGTCTCTGCTTCCTGCGTCTGGGAAACATATGTTCCTCTACCTCCTGCTGGTTCACCCTCAGGACATTCATAAGACTTGTGCCCCCACTTATGGCACCTATAACATTGGACAACTCCTCTTCCCCTACCATTACCTCTTCCGCGCTGGTATGGTCGTCCCCCTCTAGTTTTATTGTCTTTTTATACTGTTCCTAGAGTTTTGGAACTGCTGCCTTCATAACTGGAATTTTTGCCTCTACCTCTGCCAAAAGCCTTGCCTTTACCTCTGCCAGATCCTCCTCCTCTTCTGGCATTCTGCTTCTTGTTTATTTTCTCTTCAGCCTTTAAGGCACACTGATATGCCTCATCTATAGTTCTGGGTGAGAGAATACTGATTTCATCCAGTATTCCCCCCCTCAAGCCATTTACAAACCTTGTCGTCTTTTCGGGGGTGTCTTCTACATACCCAGCTCTTAAATTCAATCTGTAGAATTCTTCCGTATACTCTTTAACAGTTAACCCCCTATGTCTCAGATTTTGTACCTGCCTGTACAACATAATATGGTAATCCTTGGGTAGGAATTTACTCTTCAGTTTGGCCTCCATCCTGGCCCACTTATTTATAGGTTATTTATTCAACCTTTTTCTCTCTGCCTGAACACTATCCCACCATAAGGACGCATGTCCTTTCAACTTGGTGGCAGCGAATTTTACCCTCTTATATTTGCTGATTTCCTCATAATAAAAATACTTGTTCAGCTCACTGAGCCAATCCAACAACACATCTGCTGACAAATTTCCATCATAAGTAGAAATCTCATGCTTCGGATTACTACTTGATAAAAAAACTGACTTTAAAAACCTGATTTCAGGTCCTTCTCCTTCTGAACCATCTGTAGTTTCTGCAACCTCCTCATCATTGTCGTCTCCTCTTTTAGGATCTCTTCTCCTTCCAGCCTCTACTGCTGCTAATCGAGCATTCAAAATCCTTCATCTCTTCCCTCAATCCTTCATCTGTTACTCTGCGTATGGCTCTTCCTCGCCCTCATCTACCAACCTCCATTTTCACTAATCACAATCCTGCTCTGATACCAAAATGATGGGGCCCAGCCCTCAACCACAATTGCGCTCGCACAATTTCTTAACAAAAACTTAAATGTGAATGTCAAACGCGACTTACAGCTTGCCAAGTCACTACTGCATTGATGGGTTAATAAATTTGGATGTCATACATTTGATTTTTTTTGTGATTGCTCGAACGTACTTGCAGATTTTAGTTGATGTGTTATAACTCCTCTGTAAATATGAGTTAGTCCTCGTGATCTGGCGCGTTATTCAACACCTATTTCGACTTTCGAGCTTTACTCCCGTGTTAAACAAAACAGCTCCACTGACTGTGCCTAATTTCTCACTAACTGAGTTTCCGGAGAGGGTTTCCAGACCTCGATTGTTCTTCAGGGTTTCATAAGGGTTTCACCGGTGAGTTTCTTCGATTATGTGTGGTAATCGTGTGTCTTGACCTATGTAAAGATGGTCCTTCACTGCGTTTGTTGTGCGGGTTATTTTGACAAGGGTTTCAACAAACCCTGCGATGGAAAACAACGCCTCTTCATCAATTTGGTAATTCTGATGCTCACTTTTTGTTGTGTGCGTTCCAATTCCTCATTCTGAGACTCTCGCCCTCTGTATTTTAGCTGTGAAATTTGACTGTTATCATTTATTATTGCAGGTTGGGGCCACCACGAATCCCTGTGTTCACTTTCAGCTTCAAAAAAACACAGGTAAACTCTCTTTCTATGCTTTAATCTTCTTCCACAATTGTATGAGGTTACTGATCGGTTTGGCTCCTTCGCGAGCAGGTTTTTTCGGTTCCAACCAGGGTTGTTCTTCTCCACTCAGCACTCGGACTTTGCTGGTAAGTCACTCTGAAACCCTCCTTTCCATTTTTAACACTCGCTCTTGTCAATTTGTTTGAAATGAAAACAAAATGCTACAGGGTTTGATTTCGAACAATTTTCTTGAATTTGTAGGGCCGTGCTAACTCGCAACGCCTGGCCACTTTCCTCCTTCAGTTATCGAGACCCTAAGGGTAGGGTCGTTTCCTTTGAGATACTTCTGTAGTGTTAGGGTTTGTCTTTTTAATTAGTCACTGATCTCTATGTCGTAGTCCCCGTTGATGGGTGTTATTGATGTATTCGTAAAAGAAATGTCTTGTTTCCTGTATATTTAGAGTACTTGCGTAGTGTATGGTTATGCGATCATATCAACTGTTCTTCAGCTTAGACAGATTCTCGCCCTTGGGGTTTTTGCTTGTTCTGTTGGGGTTTCGAATTCGAACCCACGTCCGACTGTATGCTAAGTTTTCTTTTTAGACAATTCCTGGATGTTCTTTGTAATATCTCTTTGTGTTAATTCTAGAAATACAAGAGAAGAAAAATTTAATTTTCTTCTTTGAGTTTTGAGATTACCTGGCACTGTTCGTTAATTCTTACTGGTTCTGCATTGTTTGAGATGGCGAAGCCAAACTATCTTGCCTGTGTGAACTCGTTTTTTATTTCTGTAGTTCTGATGACAATGTGAAGGTCCTTCCTACACCTGGGTGCGATTTTCTTTCTCCAATTCGAATTTGTTTACATTCACAATCTGTAATATTGGGTACATAACGGTATGACAGTAAAAGAATAATAGACAGTAAGAAAATAAAACAATAAACTGGTTGCAAAATGCTTAGTCACAGATGGTTCTGTTGTTTTCAACTTCCGTTCTGTTCTTTTTCTTATTATGATGGAAAATCAAATCCTACAGAAAATATTTTTTTCCCTTTTGTATCATGGTAGGAAAAACTAGTTTCCAGTTTTTGAAACTGTCAGTGTTTCGTTACAACAATATTCTTTGCCTATGTTCTTTAAGAAATAGAACGAATTTGTGATATTACATTAAAATGAAAAGAAAGTAACTAATTAATCCTACAGAACTTAATCATCTTCCTAATTCTAATGACGAATCTCCCAAAATAAATTAAAAGTTACAGGTTCAATGACCTGTCAGAAAACAACGTAACAGTAAGACAAAAACCTATTCTTTTTGTCTACCTTGAGTTGGATGCTCCTGCATCACCTACACATAATTTCGTGCATTTTTTTTAATAAAATAATCCAATTTCTTTATTTTTTCTTAAGCAAATATCACACGCATTATTTGAAACATGTGTTATTTTAACACAATATCCATTTCTTCTACACAATCTTTTCTAAACACCAATATGGGTTCTTTTCTATATGCACATGATTCATAAACAAGTAGGTTCCAAGAAAATAATCTAGGTTCTTATTGTTTAATGCACAAGAGTAAATATATTTTTCTTTCCAAATAATTAACACAACTAATTTATCTTTTATCACGTAGTGTTTCTAAAATAACATGGCTAATATTTTATGCAAATGATAATTATGTGCATTTTTTTAGTGAATACTAGTATAATCGGTTTTACTTTTACCATGCTTGTATGCAAGAATATCCGTAACTTTAAAACACACAAACACATGTTTTTATTTTCTAAAAATAATCAAAATCATGGTAGCCACTCTTTCACGTATGCAAATACATGTTTAAACATGCAAACACATGTTTCTTTTCAAATGGTCTTATTTTACCACAATTATTATTTACTGCATGGTTTTCCAAGGAATTTTTCATAATCACTTATTCTTTTCAAGCAAGAACAAAATATATATCACAACATGATATTTTCCCAAAAAACAATTAATATTTTCAAGCAAAAAGCAACATGATCTTTTCCCAAGGAAACTACTATTCTTAACTCTGTGCATTAAGCGCATATTATTTTTTCAAGAAATATGTGTTTCTTTCTAAAAACTTGGCAAAATAATTATTAACTCTGTGCATTAAGCACATATTCTTTTTTCAAAAAATACGTGTTTATTTCTTAAAAAACTTGGCAAAATAATTATTAACTCTATGCATTAAGCGCGTATTCTTTTTTCAAGAAACTAATAAAAAAAAAATAACACATTTTTTTCAAAAAAAACCTTGCTACTTGTCCTTTTAATGCACATGATTCTCATACATTCTTTTCATAAACCAACACATAGTTTCTCTATATTTCTATATGCAAGGTTCTCATGCTTTTTAACCCAAATTTTATACATAAAAAAAAGACAAGTAAACATTTTAATACAACAACCAAGTTAAATTATCTTCTATCCACATAAATCATGCAATTCACACGATTAATTTAACCATGAAATATTTTTAGAATTCAACGCACACGACACTTATATTTTCTTTGAAGAATCTACTCCTTTCTTCCTTTCCTTTGAGCTTTGTCTCCTGGTCAGCTATCACCATTCTATTTTGTGTCATAGCCTTTCTCTCACTCCACAAAAAAATTTATCTCCATATTTTTCATGGTCTCGTTCTATCACTATATGAACTCCAATTGTTGGATGTTCGAATTCGAAAAAAAATTCTGTTAGGATATTCCGACACATAGGAAATGGTTAAGAATAACTTAGTCTAATGTAGAGTTTGGTAAAGTGTGTTTATTTACCATGTACATTTGTAACTTATAATCCGACGGTCACGATTTGTAGTGATTCGACGGTTATCTCTCACCTCGGTATTAACGACACTTGATCCGTGGCTTAACACCCGATTGGTCCATGATCTCTATTTAAAAAGCATGGAGGGTTATTTGTCTGGTAACCGTTTATCAGAGAAACATATCTAACTTTTCTTTTTATATTAATAAATTTCCTGAAGTGGCCGCGTTGGCTCAGGCTGTGGACTGTTTCCCTCTTTGAGGGTTTTAACCACGTGATTATATTGGTGTACTGATTTGTGATCTGTTTGTGAGAGGTAAACTTTGGTTCTTGATATAAGGAACTTACCCTGTAAATTCCTACATGGTATCAGAGCTATTTTAAGGGTTGCGTCCGTTTTTTATCAAAATCTGAAGCCGGTTTGACTGCATGCGAATATTTCTTTGTAGATATAATATCATTGAACATTTTTGGGCTTGGAGAACTGCTTGGTTGTGTCTAGAGCGTCTGTTACAGTGAGAAACACCTTTCGTTTCATGCGAAAAGGTTTATGGCTGCCGAAGTTATGACAGTTTAGATCTGGAGGTATAAAGCATCTGTTTTGCAGTTATATTTGTTAATAGTTCTGGTTATTTCAGTTCCCTCTTTTAATTTTCGGTTTTTAGGTTTTATTTATTTGCCGGATCTATACCCTCTTCTCTGTGTATGCTCTTTGTTGTACGCTGTGTGCGATCTTGACAAATCAGAAAAAGGTAAAAGGGATTTTTTTTGCTACGTATGCTCTTTCCCCGCGTCTTTGTTCGATCTCGGGAAATCAGAAATAATGAAAAAAATGATAGTTGCCGGTAAGGCTAACTGAAAATCTAACATTCTGTCGTAAGGCTTTGCATTTCGTTTTTTTTTTTTTTGCTCAGTTTTTGTGTTTTTTTGTGCAGGAAAAGGCACACACACCGAAAAGTAAAAAACCCCCTTCCTCCTTTCATACAATAACGTGATCCTTTTACTATCTCACTTGGTGAGGGGTTAGTTTATGGAAATAGAGGTCTTGGGTTCAAGTCTCCTTCTCAATCTTATTTTGTAAAAATTTTATGTTAAAAGGGGTGGATTTTTTTTTTTAAATCCGCACTTCATCCTGTTCCCATAACTATTCAGCATCTACAACTCAGATTTTTCAAAGGGCATAACTTGTTCATCCGAAAGCCGTTTTTTGAGGCGTTTTTTTTTAAACGACCTAATTTTTCGAGATGATTCCATTGGAGTAGTTAGTTTCAGATTTTCTCAGATTTAGTTTTTAAAAAAAATGGAAAGTGCATGCCTGATTATTCTTAACAGCACCAATTATTTCCAATGGCTACCTCACATGGTAGATATACTTAGAAGTAAAGGGATTTATAGAATAGCCATAGGACAAGAAACTAAACCTTCTGATGATGATAAAGCTGCTAAATGGGAAAATAAACAAGATCAAGCTTGAGGGTTGATAGGAATGTCCATTTCTCAAGATCTTCAATTTCATATCCTTAACATTGACACCCATGATGAAGCCCTGGAAAAGCTAAAAATGTTTTTGGCATTCAAAATGAAATCAGGGCCCAGCAACTTGAAAATGAGTTGCTTACTTTGGACCCCAATAATTTCTCCTCTATTGAAGATTTTTTGTCCAAATTCAAGACCATTTGAATTCTTTTAGAAGGTTGTAAGATCAAAAAGGAAGATGGTAGCCTCATTTATTGCATTCTTGCTAAGCTTGGCCCTGCATACTCTGTATTTATTTCTGCCTTCCATTCCATTAGGGAAGCCATCATTTCTTCAGGAACCGCCTACAAGAACCCCTCTTTTGATGCCTTTTGCAATTCTTTGATAAGAGAACAAGAAAAAATCTTATACCTTGGCCTTATCACTTCTGGAAATGCTTCTAAGAAAGCCTTAGCAACCCAACAACAATCATATCAAAAGAATCCCAAGAGGCGGTATACTAAAAAGTATTTTCTGAAACCAAACAAGGGTCCTAAGCAATTTCAGCCACAAACTGAAAAAGCAACTCACCAAAATGATAAGCGGCATATAAAAACAAAGGAAAGAAGATAGATAGACATTGCAACTTTTGCAATCGTGATGGGAATTTTGAGTCCAAATGTTTTAAGAAGATGGAAGCCTTAGAAGTAGCAATGAAGAAGCACAACATCAATTTGGAGCACTCTTCACCTTCATCTTCAGGCATGGCACTTTTTTCTTGTGGTTGTCAAGCGTCAAGCTTTGGTTATGCATTAAATGTATCTTCTTCTTCTCCTTCTCATGAGTGGCTCATTGATTCTGGAGCTTCTTATCACATGGCCAAAAATAAAGCCATGTTTTCTTCTTTAAATGATTGTAACACCAAACATATTTATGTTGGTGATGATAGATCTCTTAGTGTTGTAGGATCTGGAACCATTCATCTCGATAATGGTCAGTTTAATGATGTATTATGTGTTCCTACCTTGTCATGCAACCTTCTCTCTATTTATCATATAACTCATTCAAGTGAAGGGAAAATAGTAGAATTCTCACCTCATGATGTTGTAATCAAGGACCTCAAAGATCCTAAACATATTTTAGCTACTGGCATTGCTGATGATTCCACAAGGTTGTATAAGTTTAACAACTTTGGGTCATCCTTTCTTCCCTCCATTTTTGTTGCTCATAATGATGATGTTAGCAAACTTTGGCATGAGCGATTTGGTCACTTAAACTATCACTCTCTTCAAACTCTATGTAAGGAAAATATGGAGACGAGTCTTCCTATGGTATCTTGCTGAGATGGTGTTTGCTCCGGATGTGTACTTGGAAAACATCATCGGGATAGTTTTGACAAACGTGCCTCTTGGCACGCTTCAGCTCCTTTGCAGCTTGTGCACAGTGATTTATGTGGTCCACTTCCTGTTGTTTCTTTCTCTGGTTGCAAGTACTTCTTAACCTTCATTGATGATTTTTCCAGATGAACTTGGGTATACTTCTTAAAAATCAAGAGTGAAGTTTTTAACATGTTCTTTTCCTTTAAGGCCTTTGTTGAGAAACAATCTGGACATCAAATTATTAAGTTAAGATCAAACAATGGCAGAGAATATGTTAACAACAAATTTATCAACTTCTGCATTGAGCATGGCATTCAATTGCAACATACTGTTCCATATAATCCACAACAAAATGGTGTAGCTGAAAGGAAGAATCGCACCTTAAAAGAAATGGCGAATTGTATGCTTCAATCTAAAGGACTTGGTCTCAATTTTTGGGCAAAAGTCATTAATTGTGCAAATTACATAGTAAATCACACTCCTACTAAGGTTTTAAAAAATATAACTCCAGAAGAAGCTTGGAGCTCAATCAAACCAGATGTAAGTCACTTTTGTGTTTTTGGAAGTGATGCTTGGGCCCATATTCCAGATGCGAAACATAAAGCCTTAGAACCTAAGAGTGAAAAATGCATTTTTGTTGGATATTATGAAGATGTCAAAGGATATAGACTTCTTCAACCAAAATCCAAAAATATTATCATTAGAAGAGATGTAAAATTATATGAAAATATATCGGCCTGCAAGCCTAGTTCGGCGAGTGTGCCACCTTTGGCCTGCGAACCTGATTCAGCATATGTGCCACCTCTCTCTCTCTCTTATATTTTTAATAGCATTCCTTCTAGTTCAGATGATGACAGCGAGGATGAAAATCCTCCTCCACCTCTTGAAATTATTCCTTATACTCCACCGCTTCTAATATGGGTCTGCTCTACTCGGGATGCAGCAGGTTCTCTTGCAGGTGACCCTGCCGATCAACGACGTACACGTTCTCAGTTCGAAAGAGCCTTTTCCTTATTGGCTCAAGTTCCGAAAAAACTTGATCCAGAAACCTTTGAAGAAGCCTCCGGTCATCCAGATTGGGATGAAGCTATGAATGAAGAGTATCTTTCCTTATTGGCAAACAAAACTTGGGATCTTGTTTCTCTTCCAAAAGGAAGAAAACTTGCCAGATGCAGATGGGTTTACAAAACCAAGTTTTGACCAGATGGAAAAGTGGATAGACATAAATCTCGTCTTGTTGCTAAAGGATTTTCACAAGTTGAAGGCATTGACTATACTGAAACCTTATCCCCTGTTGCCAAAATGAATTCTATCCGCCTTGTTCTTTCCCTTGTTGCCTCCTTTAATGGGAATTCCATCAGATGGATGTTAAATCTGCCTTCTTACATGGAGATTTACATGAATAAATCTACATGGAACAACCCCCTGTCTTTATCCAAAACGAATCTAGCCTCGTTTGTCGGCTTAGGAAGTCTCTCTATGGTCTTAAACAAGTTCCTCGGGCTTGGTATGCCAAAATGGATAGATTTCTATTAGCTAATGGCTTTTCTAGGTGTCATTCTGACAACAGTGTCTACAAAAAGAAAGTGGGTAAGTCCTTCACCATCATTTTTCTTTATGTGGATGATCTTATCCTTACTGGTAGTGATCCAAACCATATAAACCATGTGAATTCTAGCCTAAAAAAGAAGTTTGAAATGATAGAATTAGGACACTTGCATTATTTCCTTGGTCTTCAAGTCTTGCAATCCAAGGAAGGCATCACCCTCTCTCAGTCCAAGTATGCTTGTGATCTTCTACACCACTTTCACATGGAAGACTGTAAGCCAACCCCTTCTCCCTTTCAGTCTGGAGTCAAGCTTTCAGTCAACTGTACTACCCCTAAAGTTGATGCTACCTTATATCGTCAACTTGTTGGTAAACTTCTGTATCTAACCCATACTCGTCCTAACCTTTCCTTTGCCGTTGGTCTTGTTGCTCGGTTTATGCACCAACCTCATGAAAGCCACTAGAAAGCAGCTAAAATAATACTTAGATATATTCTAGGTACAGTTTAGTTTTGGATTCATTACAGTGCAGGAGCATCTCCATTGTTGATTGGTTTCACTGATTTTGATTGGGCTGGTGACCCTGATGATCGAAAGTTGACTGCAGGGTATGTATTCACTCTTGGTTCAGGACCTATTACTTGGTCTTGTAATAAACAAAGTGCCATCTCTCTTTCTTCCGCATAAGCAGAGTATCGTGGTGCAGTTGAAGCCAGCAAAGAAGCCATGTGGCTTCGTCAGATCCTGTTTGAATTTGGTCTTCATCAGCAACATCCAACTACACTTTGGTGTGATAATCAGAGTGCCATTTAGCTATGTAAAGGTCCAGTTCAACATCAGCGCATGAAACACATTGAACTCCACATACACTTCATCAAAAATCTCATTCATGATCGTGTTCTTGAAGTGTAGTACTGTCCAACCAATGATCAAGTAGTCGATATCTTTACGACGGCTCTCACAGAAGAGAAGTTTACCAAACTTCAATCCATGCTTGGAGTTCAGGAAAGTTGTCATTAAGGGGGGATAGACTCTAATGCCTCCTTCCTTCTCCTATTGTGTCACTTTTGTAAATCCTTCAATCCTATCCCAAATTGTTGTTAAGGGGGGATGTTAGGATATTTCGACACATAGGAAATAGGCTCCTTTTGTGTCACCTTTCTAAATCCTTCAATCCTATCCGAAGTTGTTCTTAAGGGGGATGTTAGGATATTCCGACACATAGGAAATAGTTAAGAATAAATTATTCTAGTGTAGAGTTAGGTAAAGTGTGTTTATTGACCATGTACATCTGTAACTTATAATCCGACGATCACGATTTGTAGTGATCCGACAGTTATCTCTCACCTCGGTATTAACAACACTTGATCGGTGGCTTAACACTCGATTGGTCCATGATCTCTATTTAAAGAGCATGGAGGGTCATTTGTTCGGTAACCATTTATGAGAGAAACATATGTAACTTTTCTTTTTATATTAATAAATTGCCTGAAGTGGCCGCGTTGGCTCAATTGTTTCCCTCTTTGAGGGTTTTAACCACGTGATTATACTGGTGTACTGATTTGTGATCTGTTTGTGAGCGATGACCTTTGGTTCTTGATCTAAGGAACTTACCCTGTAAATTCCTACAAATTCAAATTTGTTTGACTCTTCAAATTATTTTCCACTGCTCTAGAATGTGATCATGCGGATAGTTCCTATCTCTTCTTAATAAATTTTTCAAAAATCGATTATTCTTATCCCCATGTAAAAATTGGTTTTCTCAAATAAAGAAAAATCATTTTAACTTCTAACTATTCTTGGTGAAACAATGATAATATTTCTAGTTATGTAATTATATGATTTTTACCGAATCTTCTAAAGTAGGTGTATTACATCCTTTGAGGCTGAATTTATTAACATCTAGAAATTGTAAGCCATGTTTGTAAGCATGAGACTACCTCTTTTTATAAAAGAAGTGTCTTCATAATCAAAGGATGTTTTCTTTTTATAAACCTTGATGACCACTACAAATATTTGATGATGTTATTATTTATGTGGAAGTACTTTTTGTGTTGCTCGAACTTCCCTATAGTTTGTATTAAAAAATTCTCTTATTGAAAATTTTTTAGAGGACTAACTTGGGAATCCTTATAAAAATATGCAACAAACCATAATGTAATACTAATTGAACAAGAAAAACTACATGCCAGGGGAAAAATGTTGAAGTAGATACATTTGTTGTGATGTAGGAGTATTGATCTCATTTTGAAGTTATTAGTTTGAAGGTAGTAGGAACATGATAAGAGTGAAGAGTATATGGATTCTAACAATGTTGTTGTGTGTGATGGTTTTGTAGACTTGATAATTAATGTTGCATGAGAAACATAGAATCGACTAAGAGGAAATATGCACGTGTAGAAGGGAGTCCAAAGGAAGCGTTGAAGGAAGCATGCTATTGAATAGGTGTTGTGAGGTCAGGTTGTACAAGATGAATTATTGCAAAGAAATGGATTTCCAAGATGGAAATTTAAAGGAAAATCTTGAAAATGAAAAGGCATGACAATTGGTAGTTGAAGTAATGTTTGGAAACAAATGATAGATAACTTTTTGAAGATAAATAAATAGATCAAGGAGGAAAGAAGAGCAGTTTGCAAAACAAAAAGAAGTTGGCTCGAAGAAAAGAGGACATCTTGAAAACAATACAAGGTAATGGTTGAAGTTTCCATGCTCTTGGGCCTGGGAACTTAACGATCTGTATAAGCTAATATGTGTCCATTAAGACATTTTATTTATCTTTGTATATAAATGAATAGAAAAGTTTAGGTTTCCACATTAAATATTTGTGCATATGTGTGTATGAGCTTGTGTGATTATATTATTGTGTTGTTTTTATTATTATCTATGGTTGATTCATTTTATTATAGGGATGATTAACATGGTAAGGATGTTGAGGATGTACAATATTTTCTCCCATGGAAAATAATTTCTTTGTGAATCTCTATCATTGATGATGATGATAAATGTACACTAAGACAAAAAAATAGTTTATGTATCTTAAGAAGATATCTAAAATTTTTGAAAAATATTTAAGAGAATTTTTTCAAGTCCACGATAGTTTTTTTGAGTTAAAAGGTAAAAAAGGTTGGTAGTGTGGAAAATTATTTTGAAATATAAATCTAATTTGTGTATATGATTGATAATCTAAGAGAAAGTATATCTGTGTGTTTTTGTGGATATATTAACCAACGATGACATTGTACTTCGGCCTGCGAGTTTTGTAGAGTACTCTCTTAGTGTGTGGAACCATCATTGAGTTCCATTGTGTATGAAGTTTGAGTTTTATTAAATATAGGTATGAGGTTAAATATTTTCCAAAGCATAAAATTATGTTTGTGTAACCTAGATATGTGAAGTCTCCATATACGAGAGGGTACTTGGTTTATAAACTAACCATTTATTACAAGAAGTGACATTATTTAAAGTTGATGTTGTTGTGAAGAGAGCCTATAGAGATGTTTCAAATATGTAACTATTGTGGAACATGTTGTAACAGTTGTCACTTTCATGCTACATATTGATTCAAACTATAGAGTAGATGCATTCATATCGATTTGTGTTTGGTTGATTCGAGTAAATTTTTGCTACCCTTTTAACCAAGAACTTTTGCTTCGGTTGATGTGTTAGAATTAAAATTTATCAAAAGCATTAATGAACACATGTAGATATAATCAAGAGGAACACATGTCAACAATCACACAACAAAACGCAAGACGTTTAATAACGAAGTTCGTCCAGTGTGGACTACGTCTCCAGGCCTCAGTGTCTCGATGGTATTGGCCGCTTCATTTGGTGTTGTAAATGGTTACGGTTTACATGGATGCTGTTGACTTGTCATACAAGGAAATGGGCGCGCAACATGAGTGGAAAGTCTCTCCACGAGACATTCCGCTGCATGGAACTCTCACTCATATTGACCTCCTATCAGCATGACAACTTCACACATGGTGACAAAGAGTATCTCGCCATCAAGGCAACAAAGGGATCTCACAACTTAAATTACCATCCATGATAAATAGATACCACATCAAATAAACATAAAAATTCCGCATCATACATCAAGCAGGAATCGACAACAACAAATAAACATAAAGATTCTGCATCATACATCAAGCAGGAATTGACATGACATAAAGCATCTCACAACAAATATCAATGAAGTACATGGAAAAAACACTTCATATACCTCAACTCGGATGCTATCTGAAGAATAATTCGCTCAACTACTGGATATAAATGCACCATTGAAATTTTGGCATCGAATGGCATGAAATCGACTGTCCACACGCTGAAATCTGACACCGTCATTCCAATCTGGAAAATGGACAAAAAATCGAGACCTCTATTGTAGAAACTAACACCTCCATCAGTTTTGTGTCGTTGAGAGGTATAAAATCCATATAAAAATTGTCCAATTTGAACACTAGGAAATTTTGGCCCCTCTGGAAATGAGGCTCAATCAGGGTTCCACTACCTCTGCATGCTGGCTCATGGTTCCACCTACAAATAAAAAATGTTTTTCTCGAACTCCATGCTTTCCTCCACCTGGGTGCATCTGTGGATTTGAGTTTAAATATAAGAGGCTGGGCGGAATTTACAAAGTCTACAGGTTGGCATAGTGGTTAAGATCTGAATTAGGAGGAGAGGGGTCGGGGGATCAAATCTCGCCCCTCTTTTTTTATGTTAAAACATATTTTAAATAGACAAAGGTGGGTGGGTAGGTCTACTCTATGCGGCCGACCCAACCCTCTCCACGTTTCAAGCGCAATTATAATGTTGTATGCACAGTTCTGAGGGGTTGGCGGGGTTGACCACCCGCCCCCCAACCACCTTTATATATATAACATGTGGGTTAAGTGTGGGGTGGCAGGTTGGTGGCCCACCACCCATAAATTATATATATATATATATATATTTTTTTTTTTACTTAACAAACTGCATATTTTTGAAATAGTCGATTTTAGGCGGTGGTAGACATTTTATCGGTTCAACATATTTTCTCGGATTCTGCACGGAGCTGGCCAGAATCTGGCCACTAGAATCTTGTGAAATTGTGTCCTTAACCTGCCATGTCACCTAGTCAACCCCAAAAATTTGACTAGCTCTAAATTTCACATACGAACTCGGTTTGACGAACCGTTGCGATTAGGGCGACAAGATATTCAACTTGACACTGAGTTTACCACATTTCTTCTACTTTGAATTTTGAGCATTTTCCCTTGCCATTGGTGTATGTAGATCCACCTAGATCAATCCTCTCCACTGAGGAGCTTTTGGTCCTCCAAAAACATCAATAATAATCTATAATTGTTGTGTACAATGTTTGCACCACAAGTGTCCTGAAAAAGGTCACCCTTCCATCTCCTTCACCTTTGTTCTTCAAAGCCATAAGCGATGAGCCGACACCTGCATCCTCTGCAAAACTGTAGTACAATATCTTGAAAACTACATGCTCAAATTATGACCAAATATGACCCCAGTGTTTCTATACTTGCCACAAGTTTATAACACATACTCGATGGCTAAGCTTACATCAAAATGGAATCAATAATACTCAGCTATCAATATAAGGACAAACACCATGTTTGCTTCAACAATTTATGGAAAACACATCATCACTTTTACATTTAAAAAAAAAATGCAACACATGATTTACAAAGAAAAGGCCATGATACACTGCCATATCTAGAAAAACCATTTTTTACTCAATAAAGTGAACCACGATGAGTGTGGTGGATTTGATTGTTGATCATTTCCACTCACTGGTTTTTGCACAGGCGCTTTGTCTGTAAGGCTTTGCTTTGGATGGAGCCTCCAACACATGGCTCTTTGATGGCCACTTCTATCGCAATGACTGCAATGAGTCTTCTTCCTACATACCTGCATTACTTTCTTCTTCGTCTGCTGTGGAGAGGGTCTTTCACGCCTCATCCTTTTTCGTGATGTCATCCTCTTCCAACACTCAGCAAGCACATGGTTATGTAATCCTCTTCTATGCCATGATTTTTTTTCATGATTAACAACATGATTGTAATCAAGATTAACATTAGAATACCGAGAATTTCTATACCTATCTTGTTCTATGGTGCGATCATGGCGATGAGAGCTTGTCTCAGCTCTTCTACTACAACATGAACTTCCATGGGATGATGGTGAAGTGTTACCATCAATATTTTCTCCTGACGAGTTCAAAAATGTATGTTTACCTCTGATGTCATTATGGCGATGAGAGCTTGCCTCGGATCTCTCTTTTTAATATTCACTGCCATATGATGATGGTGAAGTATACCCATCATTCTTTTTCCTTGAAGAATTCATCAATGTCGTGGAAGCTTCAGACACCTTTGAGAATTCTCCTTCAGTGTATCCAAAACCTGCATATCAAGGTCTCTGCAAAACCTCTAATGGTTGAGTCATGCCTTGGCCATTAACACCAAGTCCTCCTCCTTTGTACCCCATCTTGGTAAGGAGTCTCATGCCAGTTCCTGTAATGGGGATCTCCACATTTCCAACATGAATAATATCATGTGAAGATGAAACTGAAGAATGATCACAACTATTTACCTCAGATGTCGATTTGGAAGCATGTGATGAGGGCTTCTCTGAGCCTTACTTGCACTTCACTTCCTCCAAGGCCTCTATTGTGGCTTGTAGCTAAAGTTGTAATGACTGCTTCTCCTCCTTCTATTCTCATAGAAGTGTCTTTAATGCATCATGATCTACTTGAAGACTTTGGTCATTGCACTTCAATTCTTCCAATGCCTCTAGTGTGGCTTGCAATTGAAGCTACAATCGCTGCTTGTCCCCTTCTCCTCTTGTAGAAGTGTTTTCAACTCAGCGTTATCTACTGATTGTTTCTTATAAGCTTCATACACCATGTCCATCTTTTCGGACATCCTCAACATGGCCTCTACATGTCTTTAACATCCTCCATTGTTTCACGTTCAATGGTTGTTCACGCTCGCAATTGACATCAACAAGAAGACCGCTCTGATACCACTTGATCTGGGTAAATTTTTTCTACCATTTTAACCTAGAACTTTTGCTTCGGCTAATGTGTTAGAATTAAAATTTATCAAAAGAATTAATGAAAACATGTAAATATAATCAAGAGGAACACATGTCAACAATCACACAATAGAACGCATGATGTTTAATAATGGAGTTCGTCCAGTGTGGACTACGTCTCCGGGCCTCGATGTCTCGATGGTGTTGGCCGCTTCATTTGGTGCTGTAAATGGTTATGGTTTGCATGGATGCTATTGAATTTTCACACAAGAAAATGGGCCTTAAATATCAGTGGAAAAGTCTCTCCATGATACGTTCCCCTGCAAGGAACTCTCACTCATATAGACCTCTGAATCAACATGAAAACTTCACACATGATGAAAAAGAGTATCCCACCATCAAGGCAACAAAGGGATCTCACAACATAAATTACCATCCATGATAAATACATACCACATCAAATAAAAATAAATATTATGCATCATACATCAAGAATGAATCAACAACAACAAATAAACATAAAGATTCTGCATCATACCTCAAGTAGGAATCGACATGACATAAAGTATATAAAAAACAATATCAATGAAGTACATGGAAACAACACTTCATATACCTCAACTCTGATGCTAGCTAAAGAATAAGTCACTCAACTGCTGGATCTGAATGCACCATTGAAATCGTGGCGTCAAATGGCATGAAATCGATTGTCCATGCGTTGAAATATGACACCGTCATTCCAATCTGGAAAATGGATGAAAAATTGAGAACTCTGTTGCAGAAACTGACACCACCATCAGGTTCGTGTCACAAAGAGGTATAAAATCCATATAAAACTTGTCCAATTTGGACACTGGGAAATTTTGGCCCATCTTGAAATGAGGCTCAATCAGGGTTCCACTACCTCTGCATGCTGGCTCATGGTTCTGCTTGAAAATAAGCAATGTTTGTATTGAACTCCACACTCTCCTCCACCTGGGCACATCTACAGATTTGAGTTTAAATATAAGAGGCTAGGCAGACTTTACAAAGTCTGAAGGTTGGTACAATGGTTAAGATCCAAATTAGGAGGAGAGGGGTTGGGGGATCAAACCCTTCCCCATTTTTTTCTTATGCTGAAACATATTTAAAATAGACAAAGGTGGGTCGGTGGGTCCGCTCCACGTGGCCTGACCCAACCCGCTCCATGTTTCAAGCGCCATTGTAAATGTTGTATGCAGAGTTTTGCAGGGGTGGCAGGGTTGACCACCCACCCCCCAACCACCTTTATATATATAACATGTGGGTTAAGTGTGGGGTGGCGGGGTTGGTGGCTTGCCACCCCTAAATTATATATATTTTTTGTTTTGACTTAACAAACCACATATTTTTGAAATACCCGATTTTAGGTGACGGTAGAAAATCCTACAAAATTGCGTCCTCCTTAACGTGCCATGTCACCTAGTCAACCCCAGAACGTTGACGAGCTCTAACTTTCACATACGAACTCGGTTTGATGAACCGTTTGCACCGTTGCAATCAGGGTGCTGACATATTCAACTTGACACTGATTTTGCCACATTTCTGTCACTTTGAATTTTAAGCCTTTTCCCTTGCCACTGGTGTACGTAGATCCACCTGGATCATTGGTGGTGTCCATTTACTAATTCTACAAAATAGTACCACCATTATGCCAAGGGTCACCATTTGAGCCATTCCTTCTATTTATCAGATGCAAAGAAATGTAGATATCCTTATAACTTGAGGGTTTGCAGAGAACTATTTTGGCCAATGCATGAGAAGAGATAGTTGGATTAGTCTCTTAAATCTCTAGATCTTGTAACAATTCCACTTTTTGATATCTTCATCTTCACAACCTATGTAGAATAATTACTTCTCACTACATTTATATCCCTTATTGTACTAGTCACAATTGAAATGATAATCCCTTTGTTTCATTTTCATCCTTTTGTTGATGAGTCAACCTTTTTAGTTTAGGAGAGTGATCATTATTTTCTTTGTAATTATTATTGACCAATGTTTTAGTGTACATGTTGTTAATTTGAAAGCTTAGGGACAAATTCCCTCAATTAGAAAATCTTTCTCATAGAGAAAAACCCCTCTTAGACCCTGGAAGAATTTAATTTTATTGAGGAAAAATATATATTTTAATATGAAAAATCATATGTTCACAAAAGATAGGTTGACCCAAAAGAGAAAATGGACACCCTTGGATGGCTATAAATAAAATTCAAGTGACCGTCATTTGGATATCATCAATCATTCTTCTTTATTTGGTTTGGCTCGCATAGGTCTAAAGTTGGTTCACATAAGTTCATTCGCATAGGTCCAAAATTGCAGGGTCAGAAGCTCACATGTGTGATTAGGGTTTTTGTATTATAGCCGCAAGGATGCCATATGATATTTTCGGCTGCAGTCACACGCACACAAGCCTATGCATGTGGTTTTAACATTTCAACAACACACATCTCTCTTTCTGTGTGACTGGAAACTAGGGTTTCATTTGAAATTTGATTGCAAATTCCGTCAGTTGACAGTGGACCACAGGGTTCTAAATCATGGTTTTAATTAATATTATTGTTGGGTTCATATTTTGGATGTTGTTTAATTGATTTTTTTGGATATTTTTCTGGTTGAATATCTATATAATTGTACTATTTTTGCTGAACATTTTATGACAATCTAATGAGAAGAATAATTTGAAATGGTTTTCTCCCTTGAGGGGTTTTTCCCTGGTCTTCAACCAATCCAGGTGTCTCTATGTGTGAATGATTTGCTTCTATTGTTCCTTTATGTTTCGTTGCATTTTTGATGATATTTTTCTTTCTCCATAATTTCATATGATGTAATGATTTTATAATGTTGTGGGGTGAATTAAATGTGTAAATGATGAAATGAAATTACCTAAAGCAACGAACAATATAACCTTAATAAAAATTAACATGGTATCAAAGATGGGCTGAAGAAAAGTCTTTGAAGGTAACCCATATAAAGACACCATTGATGGAAGAAATATAATATGGATGAGACCTAATAGAAGGCTAGGGTTTGAAGGAAACCTTAGGCAATATGGTTATTAGGGTTTGATGGATAAAATGAGGTTAGGGTTTGGGAGAAACCCTGGAATATGATAAAGGATTGAGTTTTTGAGAAGTTGTTCTACCACTTGTGAGAGATTTCTTGTAACCCTAGTTGGGCTAACCTCAATTAGGCTTTGTTGCTAATGAAGTCAATGGAAATATTGAAGGAAACATTGTTACATGGATAATGGAAAATACTAACAGTTCAAAAGGGAGATGATCAATTTTCATTAAAGATAAGTGCCTTTTAGATTTATGTTATTTCTTTAATATAATAGACTTATTGATTTTATTATTTCTTATACTTCCTGAATGAATATTTGAGTATGCAAATATCTCTAACCTCTAGATGAGATGTGAAAAGCAGATCCTTCTTGAGGATCATCTAAGGTGAAGGAAAAGAGAGCTAGTGCAGGAAGGGGAGCTAGTGTTGGAAAAGGAAAGTACCAGAGGATTTGTTTTTGAAAAATTTCAAAGTAGCATCTAGAAATTACAATATTCAAGTAATAAAACTTCCAAAGACAAATAAGTGTTAAAATTTGCAAAGGTATATGAATAATACAGGGTATGTGTAAGTTGCAATATTGGATGACAAGGTAAGCCCTGAGGTATGATGAAAATATCATCTTCATAAATGACTCATGCATGCATATAATGAAAGTATTTTTTATTTCAGGTACATGTGATATATTGGTGCTCTTGATGTTTGGAAAGAATCTTACATTTTAGGCATGGTGGATTTCCTGATCTCATAAAGAAGGCTATATATATTGATTTTGAAATATGGTCACTTGATACTATTGTTAATTCTTGTGATTAGCATGGTAACCCTAATGATAAAGTGTGGTAGTAAGGTTGATACTAAGGATCTTCTTGTTAGGTTTGATGAGCTTTGAAAATTTGACAATGTGGTAAAATTGGATGCCTTGACTTGATGATTGAATAGTGTGATAATTAAGTGATGTTGTGATTATGATCCTTGAAGTATGATACACTTGTCAACTGCCCTAATTATATGGAAATTACCCTTGATGAATGTTTGATGTCATGTTCATATATCATGATGAAATATCTAATGATGAACATGATTCATATATGTCTAAGAATATGATATAGTTTGATTTCATGATCTAGCAATTTTAATGATACATGTAAGTATTATGATAGACAGTTTAATGTCTCGATTGAATATGATTTCGATTTATAGGGAGAAACTCTCCATGAGATCCCAACACATATTATTATTTGCGGTTAATATATAAAAGACTCTTGATTGTTGAAGTAAGATTTCTGGACATGAATAGATGGTCAATTGATGCTATTTAAGTTCTGGCATGAGCAAAGAGGGTTTCTCCTAGTCTAAGCCCCAGATGTTGGGAGAAATGCTTAAGAGTGCGGTTATAAACCTCCAAGTTGCATAAAAGAATGCCTATGGGTGCGATTGAGCCTGTAGGCCACAAAAATATAAAATATTATGCACAAAACTAGGGGCACACCAAGGGTATGACAAACCCACAGGCATATAGCTTATGATAGAAATTTATATGAGTAGGGAAGTTTGAGAATTAGTGAGATCTATTGACTTACTACAAAAAAAATGAATGAATTAAATAATATTGTGCTTTCATGGGTTTGTAATATGTATATCAACATGTTATTTATTTGATCATTGAAACTAACATGACGGTAAATGGTTACTCCTTAGTATGCAACAATTTTTATTCTAGCTATTGTATAAATATTAGAAACTTATATGACTTGCACTTGATAGATGCATTTACAATTAGTGAAAAAAATGAATCATATTATGATCATTATGGATGGCTTGATGTAGTTTGGTATTGCTTGGGAAACGAAAATTGTTGTTATGAAAACAGAAAAGGTTGTAACCTGGTACTTGGGGACTTATATTGAAAATTTTAACAATGATATTGGTAGAAACTTTCATGGTTTTGATATTAGTTTTAGTTTGGCATTTAAGGCTTGATAAGCATACTTGGTTGTTTTGATTGCATAGTATTGACTTATTTGAAGCTTGGTATATTGGTTAGGTTAGTGCTATAAGAAATATTCCACTACAAGGAAAATACCCTCTAACAGATGTTTTTGAGGAACCCCATACATCCGTTTCTAGCGGAGGTTACTAGAGGAGGTTGGCAAGCAGAGGGTTTTGCGGATGTTTTCCGCTCGGTGTGCTTATCATTAAACATCGCCCCGGTGCTTTGCAATACCGAAAGCATCGGTGCACACAAAAACATTAGCACACTGGACATCGTGCACTCCGTACACACCCAACCGATGCGTCGTATTATTCTATAGCACCGGTGCGTCTCAACTCTTCCGTGTCGGTGCATTATAAAAAATGGCGCCAAAACCGAAACCACTTGGAGTGGTAAAAAGAAACTGCACTGGTGCATCATAAGACAACGTGCCAAAACACAAACCGACCGATGAAATTGTAAGAAAAAGAACCGGTGTGCCTATAAACCACACACATCGATAAATGGTTAAATTAAAAAAACAATTACAACAAAAAAACCAGATTTTTCATTTTCCAGTGCTCCTGAGCTCTCAATTACAGGTGCACACAAAAAATTAGCACATCGGATAGCGTGCGCGATGTACACACCTGAACGGGGCATCCTATTATGGCCATGCCCTGGTGCTTTAGTACTCTTCCGCACCGGTGCATCATAAAACACCGCACCAAAACATAAACATGCCGATGTGTTCTTGTCCAAGAGCACCGGTGCGCCTATAAAACTCACGAACCGGAATTGATCCGGATTTATGCAGGAACGCAACAGAATAAACATATAATCATAAATACAAAGATGTAGCGGAAATAACACTTCATTTCATTAATATCAAAGAACTGAAATTTTCTTACAGACATAATGGAAATAAACTAGCTAGGGTGCTAGTAGCTATCTCTGAGAAAAGATGTGGCGGCTATAGGCCTCTTAACTGAGTTACAATGAGGTTCGAGGGCCTATTTATTATTTAGAAACAATGGAAAACCATAAACATCAAAAACCCTAACCCTAGGAGATGAAGCGCCAAAACTATGGGCCCTGTTTGGGTAAATTGGTGTTTCAACTTCCCGGGGATGTAACTTTGGCATACGATCTCTGTTTGGCACGAACCATACCTCGTTAGAAATATCTATCCGAGGACTACAAATTTTGAGTTATAAAATCAATCCATGGACTCATATTACTCTTGGTTTTCCCAAAAAATGTCGTTTAGGGCCTCAAAACGGCTCCGGAAGTTTAGGACCCGAAAACTGCTAAAAATAGTAAGTTGCGCCAAAACTGAAAAATTGAAAGAGACAATGGTGGGGCCCCAAGTGAAATAGGTAGGTGACCACCAATATCCACCTGGATCATTCCTCCCCCCTTAGGAAGCAATGGTCCCCATTGCGTTAAGTTCCTCCATGAGATGAGGAAACTTCTGCTGAACTTGATCCCTAGTGAACCACTTTCCTTGGTGCAGGAGGTGGCCAAATTTGACAACTCGATATAGTTGGATCTTCTGTTGGCGAGTGTTCTTGATTTGAATGTCCACGATACAATCTGTGGTGCCCTGTTCCATGCATTTTGGGTTTAACTCTGTTAGTGTGAGTTGTTCTGCAATATCAGAGGTGTCCAGTAGAGGTGGGAAGTAAGGACAAAGGCGGTCCACATTGAATACTGGGTGCAGACCAAGGAATGGTGGAATATTGAGCTCGAAGGCATTGTTCCCTACAACCTTGGTGATGGTGTATGACCCGTATCGGAGCAGACGAAGGTTACGGTGGGGTCCAGTGAGGTTCTCCTTCTGAAAAATTTTCCACACTTTATCGCCCACCTGGAAGTTGTGTGGCACCTGATGTTGATCACGACATTGCTTGTACTTAGCATTGGCTCTGTCCAATATGTCATGAACCTGTTGGCGGATGTGTTGAATGTGCTCAATGAAGCTATTTTCTTTGTCAACTTCAGACTAGACATGAGACGAATCGACCTGAGTAGCCGCAAATGGCATGGCTACGTCAATGGGACATAGTGGCTGGAATCCCAAGCCCACCTGAAAAGGGCTGTGGCCGATTGAGCTGTGTAGAGCCTAGTTATAACTATGTTGTACATAGGGAAGGCTCTCGTCCCATGTGACTGGCTGCTTTGAATTGTACATGCGCAGAATGTGTACAATCATTCTGTTGACGACCTCTGTCTAGCCATCTGTTTGGGGATGGAAAGCTGTGGACTTGGTGAGCTTGGTGTCCAGCATTGACTAGAGGCTGGACCAAAATGTGCTGAGGAACCTACTATCCCGATTTGATATGATAGACTGTGGGATCCCAAAGTGCACCCACACTCAATTAAAGAAGAGTTTAGTAGTGGCTTCTGCTGTGATATTCTTCTTGTAGGCCACCATAATGGCCATCTTCGAGAATCTGTCGACGACCACGAAAACATAGTCATTTCCATGCTTAGTAGAAGACAAGCCCAACATGTAATCCATGGAGATGGATTCCCATGGTTGACTAGGGGTAGGTAGCGGAGTATATAGGCCTTGCATCTTGATGGTCAGTTTGGCAATGGCACAAGCAGGGCAGGATCTAATGTGCTTCCCGAAATCCTTTCGAAGGTTCGACTAATAGAAATACTTCTATAGTAATGCTACTATTTTCTCTACCCTGAAATTCCCAACGACTCAATTGTAGTGTGCTTCCCATATGATCTTGGCATGCCCGCTTGATGGAACACAAAGGTGTCCCAGGTGACATAAAAGTGCATCTTGGAGGTGAAAATTTGGAACTTGCGTACCCCCCAAGAGTGCCTTGTATGTGTGGCCGAATTCTGGGTCACTCTCATAGAGAAGCGGTCAATCAGAAGTCTCGTGCCCACAAGAGTTGAGAACGGTGGTGATCGCCACGATCGGTGGTCGGCTGAGGCAGTTTGCAACATTATTGGTGCTACCCTTCTTGTACTTGATGTTCAAATGAAACTATTGCAGATATGTGGACCACTTCTGATGGCGATCATTCTGCAACTTCCCTTGTGCTTGTATGAACTGCAGGGGCTGGTGGTCTGTGTGGATGATTGTTTCCTTCTCCAAAATGTAATGCTTCCATTGTCGACAAGCTAGCACAATGGAATACATTTATTTGTCATAAGTGGGATACTTGCGAACTGTGTCAGACAATGTCTCACTGTGATATGCCACTGGATGTCCCTGTTGAGTAGGAATTGCCCCAATAGCATAGTCAGAGGCATCTTTCTCGATCTCAATGGTTGTTGCAAGTCTGGTAATGTGAGCACTGGAGCATAACAAAGGCGATTTTTCAATTCTATGAATGCCTTTTGTTGATATTTCGACCAAAATAATTTTGCTCTTGCTCCTCCCTTGGTGACTTGACTCAAGGGCCAAGTGATATGAGAGAATCCCAACATGAACCTACGGTAGAAATTAGCAAGACCCAGAAAGCTGCGAAGCTCAGTTATAGTGGTTGGGGCTGGCCAATCCCGAATGACTTGGATCTTGGTTGGATCCACATGCACCCCCCTTTCATCAATAATGTATCCCAGATATTGAACCTGGGTCATGCCAAAAGTGCACTTCTCCAAATTGGCACACAAATTGTGTTTCCGCAGTGTTTGGAGGATTTGTCGGATGTGGTGGAGGTGCTCTTCCCAAGTCTGGCTGAAGATTAGAATGTCATCCAAGTAAACCACTACAAATGAGTTGGTGAATGGATGCAAGATGTCATCCATCAACCTCATGAAGGTTGCGGGAGCATTCATCAACCTGAAAGGCATGACCAGCCATTCGAAAAGGCCTTCCTTGGCTTTGAAGGCAGTCTTCCACACAGTGGAGGGTTCTATTGGTATCTGGTGATACCCAGACTTCAAGCCGATCTTGCTAAAATATTTCGCCCCTTTGAGTTGGTCTAGAAGGTCATCAATCCGTGGGATCGGGTACCTATTCTGGAAAGTGATCATTTTCAGCACCTAATAGTCAATACAGATTCTCAACGTCCCATCCTTCTTCTGTACCAACATGATCGAGCTCCCACAGTGTGATGAAATTGGTTGAATGTGACCTTTCTATAGCAGCTCCTGAATCTGCCTCTTGATTTCATCGTTCTCCAGAACAGAGCGCTGATAGATCGGTCCATTGGGTAGCGACGCACCTGGGGTTAGATCAATCAGGTGCTTGACCTGACAGTGAAGAGGAACCCTATGGGTGAGGTGAAGATGTCCCCGTACTCCTCCACAACCTTGTCCATTTGTTGTTGTCATGCAGAGGAGCCCTGTCTAGAGATCGTGGCCACAATCTTCCTCTTGCCCTAGGGGTCAATCATCAGGAAAAACGAATTTCTTGATTTGGGAAATGAGCTTATTGCATTGTTTTGCAGTAACCAAAGAGATAGCGACAGGAGGTGGTACCTTTGGTATCTTGTACAACTTATTTCCAAAAGTAACAATAACAATGCAAGGCCGAGACTCATACATAGCATGACGCTTTCACAAGTATGGTTGTCCTAATAATACATCAGAAACATCAATAGGAGCAATGTCCCATAATACCTCATCCGTGAAGGGCTTGATGTTATAGGGAAGGCAACACTGCTGGCTAACACAGAGATCTCGTCCTTGTTGAAGCCACCCGATGGTGTATGGATGTGGGTGAGCTGTGGTCGACAAGCCTAACCGCTTCACGACGTCTCCTGAAATGAGGTTCTTTTGGCTCCCATTGTTGACAATGAACTGTACCGGGGAGCCCTTTACCCACATCTGGGAGTGGAAGAGATGTTCCTCCTCCTTTGGATCTTCCAGTTCCTCCTTCTGGATCTTCATAGTGGCAACAATGGCGTTGGGCTCCTCATCTCGGCCACCAGTGACTGCTTGGCCCGACACTCACTTGTGTTGTGAATGGAGCTCTTATGGAACTCACACCACTTTCCCATGTCCTTCTTTGGCTTTGCGGTGTTGTTCTTTGATTGTGGCTTTGACAGGTTGTATTGAGCCGCCAAGCCTTGGATCTGTCCTTTGTTCTACAGTTTGGGAGCACCTTTCCCTTGCTTTTGATTCGCAGATCCAAAGACTCGCTTCTTCTATTTGAATTTATGCTCAATCTTAGTAGCATACTGGTATGTCGTACCAAGCGAGGAGATGTAGAGGAACTCCATTTCCTCCTAAATGTATCTGTGCAGACAAATACAATACTTTAGCACCAGATGTTTCTTTGAATATTTGATACCCAACTTTGTGCGCAGGGTATGGAACAGATTCGTCAGCTCATGCACATATTGATCCCCTTGTTGTCGCAATGTGGTCCATTGTATGTAATTGTCCTCATAGCTCCCCACGTGATAGTATTGTTCCTTGATGGTATCTCGGAGGATTCCAAGTGGGTACGACCGAGAACAGAGAGGGTTATATCTCGTCCTTTTTCTCATAGTAGGTTTCCCACTAGTCCTTGACATGGGGGGTAGCTTTGAGGAGTGCAAAAATAATCTTCTCCCGGTCGGAAAAGTCATGAAATGAGAAATATCCTTCTAATAGATTCAACCATCTATCTATGACATCTAAATCTATTTGACCCTCAAATATGGGAATGTAAAAATTTACTTGTACCTTAAAGAGAGTCGCACCTCCAGAGTGCCTGCTGGATGCAGATGCGCTGCTGTGGGCAGCCGTTGAAGGATCTGGGAAAAGTTATCCATCATCACGTTCCTTTGTTTTTTGAGGGCCTCCTCGAGCAATATTTTGATAGGATCTCCTGATCCCTCATCTTTCTTTTCGTCCCCCATGGGCGTCCGTCAGGATTTTCAACGCTGATCTTACAAAGGTTCCACCAGACCGAGCCCTAACTCCTTATACCCCGACCTCATTGGGGACATGCAAAGAAGGATCGAGAAAAAAAAGACTGCTCTGATATCACTGATCCGGATTTATGTAGGAACGCAACAGAATAAACATATAACCATAAATACAAATATGCAACGGAAATAACACTTCATTTCATTAATATCAAAGAACTGAAATTTGCTTACAGACATAATGGAAACAAACTAGCTCTGGCGCTAGTAACTATCTCTACGAAGAGATGCGGTGGCTACAGGCCTTTGAACCGAGTTACAATGAGGCTCGAGGGCCTATTTATTATTTAGAAACAATGGAAAACCCTAAACATCCAAAAACCTGACCCTAGGAGATGAAGCGCCAAAACTATGGGCCCCGTTTGGGTAAATTGGTGTTTCAACTTCCTAGGGACGTAATTTTGGCATACGATCTCCGTTTGACGCGAACCATACCTCGTTAGAAACATCTATCCGAGGCTACAAATTTTGAGTGAGAAACAATGATTTATACACCCATATTGCTCCCAATTTTCCAAAAAAACGTCGTTTAGGGCCTCAAAACAGCTCCGGAAGTTCAGGACCCGAAAAACTGCTAAAAGTAGTAAGTTGTGCCGAAACTGAAAAACTGAAAGAGACAATGGTGGGGCCCCAAGTGGAATAGGCGGCTGACCACCAATATCCACCTGGATCATTCCTCCCCCCTTAGGAAGCAATGGTCCCCATTGCGTTAAGTTCCTCCATGAGACGAGGAAACTTCTGCTGAACTTGGTCCCTAGTGAACCACTTTCCTTGGTGCAGGAGTTGGCTAGCTTTGACAACCCGATACAGTTGGAACTTCTGTTGGCGATTGTTCTTTATTTGCATGTCCATGATAAAATATGTGGTGTCATGTTCCATGTAGTTTGGGTTTAACTCTATTGGTGTGAGTTGTTATGCAATGTCAGAGGTGTCCAATAGAGGTGGGAAGTAAGGAAGAAGGCGGTCCACATTGAATACTGGGTGCAGACCAAGGAATGGTGGAATATTGAGCTCGAAGGCATTGTTCCCTATAGCCTTGGTGATGGTGTACGGCTTGCATCGGAGCGGGTAAAGCTTGCGGTGGGGTCCAGTGAGGTGCTCCTTCTACAAATGTAGCCACACTTTGTCGCCCACTTGGAAGTTATGTGGCACCCGATGTTGATCATGGCGTTTCTTGTACTTAGCATTGGCTCTGTCCAATATGTCATGAACCTGTTGGCAGATGTGTTGAATGTGCTCGATGAAGTTATTTTCTTTGTCAAATTCAAACTGGACATGAGCCGAATCGGCATGAGTAGCCGCAAATGGCATGGCTACGTCAATGGGACATAGTGGATGGAATCCCAAGCCCACCTGAAAGGGGCTACAGTCGATTGAGCTGTGGAGAGCCCGGTTATAACTATGTTGTACATAGGGGAGGCTCTTGTCCCATGTGCATGGATTCTTTGAATTGTACATGCGCAGAATGTGTACAATCATTATGTTGACGACCTCTGTCTGGCCATCTGTTTGGGGATGGAAAGCTGTGGACTTGGTGAGCTTGGTGTCCAGCATTAACCAGAGGCTGGACCAAAATGTGCTGAGGAACCTGCTATCCTGATTTGATATGATAGACTGTGGGATCCAAAAGTGTACCCTCACTTGTTCAAAGAAGAGTTTAGCAGTGGCTTCTGCTGTGATATTCTTCTTGCAGGCCGCCATAATGGCCATCTTCAAGAATATGTCGACGACCATGAAAACACAGTCATTTCCATGCTTAGTAAAAGGTAGGCCCGACATGTAATCCATGGATATGGATTCCCAAGTTCGACTAGAGGTAGGTATCGGAGTATATAGGCCTTGCTTCTTGATGGTCGGTTTGGCAATGGCACAAGTAGTGCAGGATCTGACGTGCTTCTCAACATCCTTTTGAAGGAGATCATTCTGCAACTTCCCTTGTGTCTGTATGAATTGCAGGGGCCGATGGTCTGTGTGGATGATTGTTTCCTTCCCCAAAATGTAATTCTTCCATTATTGACAAGCTTGCACAATGGAATACATTTCTTTGTCATATGTGGGATAATTTCCTGTGTCAGATAATGTCTCACTGTGATATTCCACTGGATGTCCTTGTTGAGTAAGAACTTCCCCAATAGCATAGTCAGAGGCATATGTCTCGATCTCAAATGGTTGTTTCAAGTCTAGTAATGTGAGCACTAGGGAAGAACATAGGTTATTTTTCAATTCTGTGAACGCCTTCTGTTGAGATTCTGACCAAAATAATTTTGGTCTCACTCCTCACTTGGTGACTTGACTCAAGGTCCAAGTAATATGAGAGAATCCCAATTCGAACCTACGGTAGAAATTAGCAAGACCCAGAAAGTTGCGAAGCTCAGTTATAGTGGTTGGGGCTGGCCAATGCCGAATGACTTGGATCTTGGTTGGATCCACATGCACCCCCCTTTCATCAATAATGTATCCTAGATATTGAACTTGGGTCATGCCAAAAGTGCACTTCTCCAAATTGGCACACAACTTTTTTTACTGCAGTGTTTGGAGGAATTGTTGGATGTGGTGGAGGTGCTCTTCCCAAGTTTGGCTGAAGATCAGAATGTCATCCAAGTACACCACTACAAATGAGTTGGTGGATGGACGCAAGATGTCATCCATCAACCTCATGAAGGTTGCGGGAGCATTTGTCAACCCAAAAGGCATGACCAACCATTCGAAAAGGCCTTCCTTGGCTTTGAAGGCAGTCTTCCACACATCGAAGGGTTCGATTGGTACTTGGTGATACCCAGACTTCAAGTCGATCTTGCGGAAATATTTCGCCCCTTTGAGTTGGTCTAGAAGGTCATAAATCCATGGGATCGGGTACCTATTCCGGATAGTGATCTTGTTCAGCACCTGATAGTCAATACATAGTCTCCACGTCCCATCCTTCTTCTGTAACAACACGATCGGGCTCCCACAGGTTGATGAACTTGGTCGGATGTGACCTTTCTGCAGTAGCTCCTGAATCTGCCTCTTGATTTCATCATTCTCCAGAACAGAGTGCCAATAGATCGGTCCATTGGGTAGCAACGTACTTGGGGTTAGATCGATCAGGTGCTTGACCTGACAGTGCAGAGGAACCCCTGTGGGTGAGGTGAAGATGTCCCCGTACTCCTCCAAAAACTTGTACATTTGTTGTTATCGTGTAGAGGAGCCCTGTCTGGAGGTCATGGCCACATTCTTCTTCTTGCCCTGGGGGCAGATTATCAGGAAAACGAATTTCCTGGTTTTGGAAATGAGCTTACTGCATTGTTTTGCAGTGACCAAAGAGATAGTGGCAGGAAGTGGTACCTCTGGTATCCTATACAACTTATTTCCCAAAGTAACAATAACAGTGCGAGGCCGAGACTCATATAGAGCATGATGCTTCCACAAGTATGGTTTTCCTAATAATACATCAGAAACATAAATAGGAGAAATGTCACATAATACCTCATCCGTGAAGGGCTTGATGCTATAGAGAAGGCGACACTGCTGGCTGACGCGAAGATCTCGTCCTTGGTGAAGCCACCCAATTGTGTATGGATGTGGGTGAGCTATGGTCGAAAAGCCCAACCGCTTCACAACGTCTGCTGAAATGAGGTTCTTTTGGCTCCCATTATTGACAATGAACTATACCGGGGAGCCCTTTACTCACATCTGGGAGTGGAAGAGATGTTCCTCCTCCTCTGGATCTTCCGGTTCCTCCTTTTGGATCTTCGTAGTGGTAACAGTGGCGTTGGGATCCACATCAATAATCTATTTCCCTTTTTCATTCCCCTTGTCAGGTTCTGATTCTAAGTCAGAGAATGCATTTGACTCAGAAGCCCTCATCTCAGCCACCAACGACTGCTTGGCCTGACACTTACTTGTGTTGTGAGTGGAGCTCTTATCGAACTCACACCATTTTCACATGTCCTTATTTAGCTTTGCGGTGTTGTTCTTTTCTTGTGGCTTTGAAATGTTGTCTTGAGCCACCATGCCTTGGCTCTATCCTTTGTTCTACGGTTTGGGAGCACCTTTCCCTTGATTTTGATTCGCAGATCCAAAGTCTCGCTTCTTCTATTTGAATTTCTGCTCAATCTTGGCAGCATACCGGTATTTCGTACCAAGCGAGGAGATGTTGAGGAACTCCATTTCCTCCTGAATGTCTCTGTGCAGACAGCTGTGATACTTTAGCACCAGATGTTTCTATGAATCTTTGATACCCAACTTTATGTGCAGGGTATGGAACAGATTCGTTAGCTCATGCACATCTTGATCCCGTTGTTGTCGTAGCGTGGTCCATTGTATGTACTTGTCCTCATAGCTCCCCATGGGATAGTATTTTTCCTTGATGGTGTCTCAGAAATAATTCCAAGTGGGTACGACCGAGAACAGAGAGGGTTCTGTCTCGTCCTTTTTCTCACAGTAGGTTTCCCACCAGTCCTTGACATGGGGGGTAGCTTTGAGGAGTGCAAAAATAATCTTCTCCCGGTCGGAAAAGTCATGAAATGAGAAATATCCTTCTAATATATTCAAACATATATCTATGGCATCTGCATCTATTTGACCCTCAAATATGGGAATGTCAAAATTTACTTGTACCTTAAAGGGAGTCACACCTCCAGAGTGGTTGCTGGATGTAGATGCGCCGCTGATGGGCAGCTGTTGAAGGATATGGGAAAAGTTATCCATCATCGCGTTCCTTTGTTTTTCGAGGGCCTCCTCAAGCAATATTTTGATATGATTTCCTATTCCCTCATCTTTATTTTCGTCCTCCATGGGCGTCCGTTGGGGTTTGCAAGGCTGATCTTGCAAAGGTTCCACCAGATCGAGCCCTAACTCCTTATACCCCGACCTCATTGGGGACATGAAAATAAGGATCGAGAAAATGTAGACCGCTCTGATACCACTGATCCGATTTTATGCAAGAACGCAACAGAATAAACATATAACCATATATACAAAGATGCATCGTAAATAACACTTCATTTCATTAATATCAAAGAACTGAAATTTGCTTACAAACAATATGGAAATAGACTAGCTAGGGCACTGGTAGCTATCTATGAGAAGAGATGTGGCAGCTACAGGCCTATGAACTGAGTTAAAATGAGGCTCAAGGGCCTATTTATCATTTAGAAACAATGGAAAACCCTAAACATCCAAAACCATAACCCTAGGAAATGAAGCGCCAAAACTATGGGCCCCGTTTGGGTAAATTGGTGTTTCAACTTCCCGGAGACGTAACTTTGGCATACGATCTCCGTTTGACGCGAACCATACCTCGTTAGAAATATCTATCCGAGGATTACAAATTTTGAGTGAGAAACATCAATCCATGGACCCATGTCTCTCTCGGTTTTCCAAAAAAATGTCGTTTAGGGCCTCAAAACGGCTCCGGAAGTTCAGGACCCAAAAAATGCTAAAAATACTAAGTTGTGCTGAAACTGAAAAAATGAAAGAGACAATGGTGGGGCCCCAAGTGGAATAGGCGGGTGATCACCAATATCCACCTAGATCAAGAATAGCGTTAAATAAAAAAAATATTAAGGCCAAAAAACGGGTGCTTTAAGACTATTCCGCACCGGTGTGTTATGAATATTCCACCTTGGTGCATCGTCAAAACATCGTGCCAAAAATGAAACATCCCAGTGGTGTTAGGGAACCAACCCAGTGAATTATTAACAATGCGCCAAATCTGACACCGCCCGATGCAGTTTTAAGCAAGCGTATCGGTGCACCTATAAAACCCGACGCACCGAAACAGGATTAAATAAAAAAAATTTACAGCCAAAAAAATGCATTTTTCACTTTCCTTAGTGCTCCAGAGCTCTCAAGCACCGGTGCCATTTCCACTTGTCTGAGCCGTCGTGACATCGGTGCTCTCATTGCACCCATTTCACGCACTGCTGCTCTACATTGGCCACCAATCTCCAGCTTGCATTTTGAAAAACGGTGGTCAAATTTTCTTTTGCAAATTTTACAGCCAATATGCCTCCTCGACGGTGAAATGTACAGGTATTTTTCTAGTTTTTCCATAATTAAGCCTTTTAGTGGATTAGAATTTGAAATAACCTTAAAAATAACCATTAAAAAAAAAAAAATCGTGCGGTGCGCCTAAGCTGTTCGGCTCGCACCGGATAGCGGTGCTGTCTGTAAAATTTTCAGGCCACACAACCGCTGGTGCTAACGGTATCCGCACCGTTTCTAGGGTGGTTCCGAAAGGTGCCCCGCATAATTTTAAATTAAAAAAAATAAAATGCGGTGCGCTCATTTAGCCAAGTGCACCGTTGACCATGGGAATCCCAGTCCGGTGCATTGACGGAATTATCCGCCCCGGTGTATGTCAGCGCACCGCATTCTACATTCCGAGAGGGTCAACAGTGCAGCAGGTTAAAAGACCGCATCGTTGACTACGTAATTGTCATGAATTCGGTGCGCTGACACGACTATACGCTCCAGGGCGTATATTTCAGTCAGCGCACTGCTATTCTAAACTTAGATATAGTCAACGGTGCTTGAAAAATAGATAGCTGCACCGAGACCGGTGCATTGTATTTCATTAGGGGCACCGGCACCGGTGCGCTACAAACTTAAGCCGCATCGCCACCGGTGTGCTACAAACTTAAGCCGCACCACCACCGGTGCGTGATTTTTTTTGTGGCACACCGACTGGTCTGTTTGTTTTTTTTTCAAAAAAAATATATATGTATATTCCTAAATACATGTCTGTTTTAATAAAAAAAATTATTTAATATGTCAATGATTCAGAGAGAAGAGGAGGAACAACAGCAACAACAGGTTGAACAATATGACATGATTCGCCAATGGGAGGCTCGAG
Organism: Pinus albicaulis; assembly: GCA_034641835.2. Classification (NCBI taxonomy): domain Eukaryota; kingdom Viridiplantae; phylum Streptophyta; class Pinopsida; order Pinales; family Pinaceae; genus Pinus; species Pinus albicaulis. The sequence continues at coordinate 889,589,145 of CM076575.1, forward strand.
AGAGGGAGAGAGATGCATATCCTCACCCTATTACAGCAAATACCCAGGGGATCCTTAGGCAGGTAGGCCTCCTCATGTTCTATGAGGAGGCTACTTCCCTAAAGGTCCATGGTGTGTTTTTGAGATATCTTATCCGCAAGTGGAATGCCCACCGACAAGTTTTCTAGGTTTGTCCTGACCAGTGGTACACACCCATTGAGGATGATATTTATTTTATTACAGGACTATCGAGGAGAGGGGTGGATTTTCCCTCATTCCCAGGCATGCCAGCTGGTTTTGTAGCAGGGAGTCAGTTAGTTGACTCCCAGAAATACATTGGAGCACATGTACTGTCTCCTTCAGAGTTTTAGGTACCTGGAGGTCAGTTACATATAGGTGCACTTGGTAGACAGGACGTGCAGTTCCTCTCACTTATCATTTCGACCATTTTGCACAACACTAGTGACGAGCAACACATTAGTTGCTCACTTTTTTATTATGTTGATTCTTTAGTAAAACAACCACGACTTTTCAGGTGGTCTGCCATTTTTTTGTGGCAGTTTTGTACGGCCTTAGATAGATGTCGTGCTCATGCACAAGGGAGGGTCAGCTTCCCTTTTGCTTCAGAGTTGTTTTGTTTATTTTTGAGAGGTTTCCAGATATGAGACCTATTTTTTTTCGACAGCCTCGTAGGCCGATGTTTGAGGCCCGGATGCACATGTGAGGGCAGATGATGCCCAAGAGGGGAGACACTATGTTTCCAGCCAGGATATCGCATGATGCACTAGAATTACTAGCTAGTGTTGACGGGTTGCATCCATTCATTATGGTCCCATGTCCTTATGCTGGATTAGATTGGCGAGGGTGTCCCAACATCCTCTTCACAGATGATGAGCCGCCAGATGATAGAGGTAATATTACTGTTTTATTTATATTTATTATAACATGTTCTTTAACTTGTTTTTATTAAATTGTGTAATGAAATTGTCTAATTATTTTTGTGTAATTGTATATAATTTGCAGACATTGGCTCTTTTGATGGCGAGGTGATCGGGTGATCATGTCCAAAGTTGAAAAAATGCTCAAAAATGGAACTGCTTAGAATTTTTTGAAACATAAATGATTGGAAAGGCCTTGTTGTTGCGATCCTGGCGCCGTGAACAAGACTCAAATCCGACGTTGTATGTGAAAGTTATGCAGGTTTGAAGTTTTCATTTTCCTTCAAAAAACCAGTTGACCAAAGTTGACATTTGACTTTGGAAATATTAAAAAAATAATATTCCAAAGAATATTATGAGAATATTCCTTGGAATATTCCCTGGAAAATTCCATGGAATATTCCATCTGGACGAATCAGAAGCAGACAAGTGGCATCTTCGTATTTGATAGTGGGTTGAATTTGAAATTTGTGGGCCAATCCAAGACCGCCACGTGGCCCAGGGTCATAGCTAAAATATATATGGAGTCTGCAGGATTTGAAATAGAGACCTCCTGCCCGCTAGCACAAGGGCTTACCAAAGTACCACAGGTTTAGTTCTTAATATACATGACAGAGACTCTGTATTTATCGTTTAAATTACAATGCGGAGAAAAAGATTAAACCCCATAAGACCAAACCGCCCATGACTTGAGGGCTTATAAACCGACGGGTAACAGTTAAACTAACCATAATATGTGGCCATGCAGTTTTAAAAATTAATGTGATGGTTACAAAAAAAAAAGTTATGAAATGTGTTTTCGTTGGCGGTTTGGGCGGAGAGGTCATGTGACCGCCCCCACTTCACGTTTAATTTAACTATGACTATCACCACCAATTTTGGCACCGGTTCCGACAGTTTCGGATTTTTCTCCATATTTAACATGCCTATCTGCAGTTTCTCCACATTTAGTGGAGGTTTTCAAGGGGACATTGGGCATAAATTTGTTTTGATCATAACTTCCTCAATATTGATCCAATTTGGACGAAATTTTGGTCAATTTTGAGTATTATGAGCATTCTGGGGTGTTTGGGATAGGTCGCATATTGAATAGAGGTGTTCTTAAGCCATTTTTGTTTCAGGGAAGCTTGGAGAGACACCAGGGCCATGAGGGAAATAGAGCTGTATTGAGCTATACTTCACTGTTTGAGGTGAAACAAAATCCATTTTTAGCTTATTTCTGTCTTTTGAATTCAATTTCACAGCTGGTTCTGCCTACAAGGACATGCCCATTGGGAGCCTTGGACCCGACAGCTGTAGCCCAGGAGGGGTGAATTGCCTCATCATGTTGTTGTGTTATTTTATGGTGAATTTTATCTGCTGTGTATTTCTGATTTAAGATGTTAAACAATAATTTTAATTAACATTCCCTCACACATAAACTCAGAAATAGTTACCAAAAACACTTTGTTTAATTTGCAAGACTTGGAGAATACTTTGCACACTTAATTAAATTGAAATGGATACTTTGCACAACATTACAAATAGCTCCATTTTTAGATCAGATGGTATAAAAGCTATGGATTTGAGCCTTAGAAGCTAGAGTTTTACTCTGCATTTGTTTTGTGCAAAGATATAGTTGATTGTTTGCAATTTTTGATGCTTACTAGTCTTAAACTCAAGAGAGGTGAAGGACACTTGGTTAGTGCAAAAAGTAATCCACAACCAAGAAGGGTCAGAGAGCCACTTCTGAGAGCCATTGAAGAAGCCTCAAGAATGTCTTCAAGAGAAGGAGAAGCTCCTGAAGACATTGATCCCAAAGAAGAGGAACGGGTATTCCGAAAAGATTTCTTAGACATGATCGAGATGGTGAGGATACTCTACCAAGAAAGGAATGATAGGTTTGTAGAAGAATGGTCTAGACACCAGAAAGAAGGAGAGGGTTCTTCAGGAGGAAAGAAAAGTGATGACAAGTCAAAGAAAGGACATGGAGGAAATGGTGATCCACCATCCCCATCTTCATCCTCTTCCGCTACATCATCATCCTCTACTTCGGTGAATCAATCTCACAAGTCTAAAACCACTGGTAAAAGTCCATTTTTAAAGCTTGATGTCAAATTTGAGTTGCCTATGTTTATGGTGAGGTCAATGTAGAGAAACTTGACAATTGGATAAGACAGTTGGAATTTTACTTGAGGATACAAAACCTTCATGAAGACTAGACCAAGATTTAGTTAGCCTCTTTAAGAATGGAAGGAGCAGCATTGGTATGGTGGGAAGCCAAGACCAAGGATGAAATTAAAAAACATGGTAAGATCACTTTATCATGGGGTGAATTTATTTCCTCAATTAAGCAACAATTTTATCTATTAGCTCATTTACAAAAGGCTATCATGAATTGGAAAAGTTTTAGACAACTTAAGGGACAAAGTGTTCAAGATTACACTCAAGAGTTTAGAAGAAGGGCTCTATTGTTAGGAATTGATTTTCATAACCAAGAGACTTTTCTGAAATATATAGGTGGTTTACACAATTACCTTATACATAATATCCTTATGTTCAATCCTACTAGTCTAGACGAAGTTTGTGTACAAGCTACACATTTAGAGGCTAGAGGGAAACAATATTTTGATGGGAATGAGGATAGTGAATTTAAAGGCAAAGGGAGGAAAAGAAATGCAAACTATAGGAAAGAAAAAGGAAAATTCTTTTGTAAGAACTGTTCCAATACAAGCCACGATGAAGACCATTGCTAGAAGCTTCATCCGGAGCTAAAACCAGAAAAATTTAAAAACAAAGATAAGGCCAAAGAAAAGGGAAAAACAATTGCAACTGTTGAACAAGACTTAGGGTCTGAATCAGGTGATAAACTAAAAGCATAGCCATGATACTAAAGAACATGAAGGGGAAAGAGACTGTTAAGGAAACAAATCCTAGTTCTAACACTTTAAACTATCACATAGAACCTCCAAATGAAGAGAGGAGGATAGAGCTGTTTCGTGTGAGGATAATAGCCAAACACACAAAGATAGACACACTATTTGATAGTGGGTCACAAGCGAATCTCATCTCAAATGACTTAGTCAAGAAGCTGAAACTTGAAACCATTCCACATCCAAAGCCATATCCACTTGGATGGATTTGTAAGGATGCTAATTTACAAGTTTCAAGGAAGTGCATGTTGCACTTCACCATAAAAACTCATTATGTTGATTTGGTTGAACTAGATGTGGTACCGCTTGACATTACATGTGTGGTGTTGGGTAGTCTGTATTTATATGACAGAAAAGCGATCTTCCATCGCCATGAGAACAAGTACCATTTGTTCAAGGATGGAAAGGAGTTTATTGTGAGAGCACATCGGAAGAAGCTAGAATCATCTTTAGTGAATGTAGGGCAATTGAAAAGGATTGTCAATGCAAGTCAAAATATGAATTTGTTGATGATTAAGCAAAAAGATTTTGTACATAATCCTTTTCATGTTATTGCTGATGTAAATGATGATATGTTTTAGTATGAAAGCAGGTCGTCTTTGGAAAAAGATGACAAGATGTTGCAGAAAGTGCCTTTGGTGTCGATCGGTGCAGAGAACAAAGTGTCGGTGCAAGGTGGTGCAAAAATCCAAGAGAGGGTAAAGCATGAAAGCAAAGAGGGCACAAAGTTCAGCATGGGATATTGCTGGTTTCAGAATGGAAGATTGGTATGGTGAGAAAACTTGGTCGGGAATCAACGCAAGTACATGGCTCATTTGGAAAAAAATCGCCATGAGGACAATTGGCAAGGTGAATCTCAATTTTAGTTTCCTTTGAAGGTAGACCATTGCAGGAATATTATGATTTCTGCATATTATAGTTGTTGTTCTGAAAATTTCAAAAAATTGCATCATGACTCAGTCAAGGTTAGCAACAGTCGGTCGGCAAATTCAAGGAAGAATTTATCTTTTTATGAGAAGCTCAATTTGATGAAGTCAGGAAGATTTCTATGGTTCAAGGTTGGAAGAGTGGAGAATCAGTCTCCTCATCTTCATTTTCTGTAAATAAAAGAGCTTTTGGGGTCCAAAAGCTTCCCATTTGGGAGGTGTGATTAGGTGATCATGTCCAAAGTTGAAAAAATTCTAAAAAATGGAATTGCTCAGAATTTGTTGAAACCTAAATGACCGGAAAGGCCTCGTCACTGCGATCCTGGCGCTGTGAACGAGACTCAAATCCGACGTCGTATGTGAACATTATGCAAATTTTAAGTTTTCAGTATCCTTAAAAAATTCAGTTGACCAAAGTTGACTTTTGACTTTGGAAATATTAAAAAAGAATATTCCAAAGAATATTTCGAGAATATTCCCTAAAATATTCCATCTAGATGAATCAGAAGTGAAAAATTGGCATCTTCATATTTGACAGTGGGTTGACTTTGAAATTTGTGGGCCAATCCAAGGCTACCACGTGGCAGGCCCGGAGGCCGCCACGTGGCCCAGGGTCATGGCTAAAATATATATGGAGTCTGCAGGATTTGAAACGGAGACCTCCCGCCCACTAGCACAAGGGCTTACCAACGCACCATAGGTTTAGTTCTTAATATACATGGCAAAGACTTTGTATTTATCGTCTAAATTACAACGCGACGGAAAAGATTAAGGGCTAGCCCCTTAGGGCTAGCCCAACCCCATAAGACCCAACCGCTCGTGACCCGAGGGCTTATAAACCGGTGGGTAACGGTTCAACTAACCGTAATATGTGGCCATGCAGTTTTAAAAATTAATGCGATGGTTACAAAAAAAAAGTTATGAAATGCGTTTTCGCTGGCGGTTTGGGCGGAGAGGTCATGTGACTGCCCCCACTTCACATTTAATTTAACTATGACTGCCACCACCAATTTTGGCGCCTGTTCCGGCATTTTCATAGTTTTCTCCATATTTAGCGTGCCTATCTGCAGTTTCTCCACATTTAGTGGAGGTTTTCAAGGGGACATTAGGCAGAAATTTGTTTTGATCATAACTTCCCCAACATTGATCCAATTTGGATGAAATTTTGGTCAATTTTGGGTATTCTGAGAATTCTGGAGTGTTTGGGACAGGTTTCAGAGTGAACATAGGTGGTTTTCAGTCATTTTTTCTTCAGGGAAGCTTGGAGAGCCACCAGGGCCATGAGGGAAATTGAGCTATATTGAGCTATACTTCACTTTTTGAGGTGAAAAAAAAGCTATTTTTAGCTTAATTCTATCTTATAAATTCAATTTCAAAGTTGGTTCTGCCTGTTTAGTAATATTTCTCACTATATAACCAATTTGAGGAACTTAATAGAGCAAGGACATGCCCATTGGGAGCCTTGGACCCGGCAGATGTAGCCCAGAAGGGGTGAACTGCCTCATCATGTTGCTGCGTTATTTTATGGTGAAGTTTATCTGTTGTGTATTTCTAATTTAAGGTGTTAAAAAATGATTTTAATTAACATTACCTCACACATAAACTCAGAAACAATTACCAAAAACACTTTGTTTAATTTGCAAGACTTGGAGAATACTTTGCACACTTAATTAAATGGAAATGGATACTTTGCACAACATTACAAATAGTTCCATTTTCAGATCACGAGGAGATGCCTGATCCACCACATGATCTAAGTGTGGATCTTGATGATGATCAGGACATGGCCGATGTCGAGGATGATCATGATCAAGATGAGGCCAGTGCAGCAGAGAGACATGCTCCTACTCATGGTGCATCGGTACCGCCTTTTGCTAGGCACGGTCGACCTGAGACTAGATATAGGATGGAGTTGGGAAACCAAATCTGTGAATTGATTGTTGATGCGAGCATCAGGCCCGCTCATTACAGATACATACAAACCAATGATAGGCTGTTGCGAATGTGGAGAGGCATGCCACATGACATGTACGACTTGATGCGGCATGTCGTAGGAGCTACGACAGCTGTTACACGACTGAAGAGGACTATCCGTAGCTATAGGCGTAGTCGAGCCGTGACATGTGGTGGATAGTCCGTGAGAAGCGACTCACATGCATCTCATGATCGTTCACCTCACACCGCGCCTGATGAGCATGAGGCTCCACTAGCAGAATCTAGCAGCAGTCATCATAGAGATGAGGCTGGACCATCGGCCATGTCCAATCAGCAGCCTGCTGTAGCATCCATCAGTACTAGTCATGATTATGATCTGGTGCCTGGACCATTAACCGTCGAGGCTGCACTATTGACTGAGAATGCCTCCAATACTACTGCTTATATTGATATTGTACTACCACCAGCTGTCAATGCATCCATCAGTACTAGTGATCATGATCATGAGCAGGTTCGACCATCAACCGTCAAGGCTTCACCCTTTACTGAGCGGGCCTCCACTTGTATTACTATTGATGTTGTTATACTACCACCAGCTGATCCATGACATTTATATTAAAGTTGTATATTTTTAACATTATTGAGTTATATATATATATATATCGTCCATGTATTTTATGTTCATGTTGCAGTTGTACATAATTTACATGTTGGTGATCATCATGATGTAGCGCATATTTTTAGATCATGTTAGATATGTTCATTTAATGTTTAGCTTGCAGATATATGTGTATATGTGATAGCATGAGTTATTTGACATGAGATGTATATTTGATGTTTGTGTTGTCATGATGTTAATATATAATGTTAATTTGATGTTTGAATGCCTTTTTTTAGTCGAATATGATGTTTGTACGATGGTTATCATGATCGTGATAATGTTTATTAATTAATTTAATATTAAATGACCATGATATTTATTAAATATTATGTCGTGATTGTAATTGAAATTGAAATTTTAATTGTATGTAAAATTGTATTTGTATTTGTACTAATTGTAATTTTAATTATAATTGTATATAAAATATTTATTAATGTAAAATTTTAATTGTAATTGTAATATTTAATTTATTGTGAAATGATTGTAATTGTATATATGAAAAATTGTAAAATTGTAATTGTATGTAAAATTCTAAAATTGTAATTGTAATTTTAATTGAATTGTATGTAAAATATTTGTAAAATTGTAATTGTAATTGTAAATGTAATTCTATGTAAAATTGTAAATGTAATTGTATGTAAAATTCTAAAATTGTAATTGTAATTTAATTGAATTGTATGTAAAATATTTGTAAAATTGTAATTGTAATTGTCAATGTAATTCTATGTAAAATTGTAAATGTAATTGTATGTAAAATTAAAATTGTAATTGTAATTCTAATTGTAATTCATGTATGTGAAATTAATGTAAAATTGTAATTGTATGTAAAATATTTGTAAAATTTTAATTCTATTAATGTGAAAATTTTAATTGTATTAATGTGAAATGATTTTATTAAAATATTTAAATTTGTAAATTTGCGAATAATTGTAAAATAAAAAATCTAGAATAATACGAATTTTTGTAACATAATAAAGTTTAGAAAATAATGAAAATAAATTCATGTACTTTATAATAATTATTATTGTATTATGATCTCACATACAAAAAAAAAATAACTTTATACAGTCTGGCGTGCTTATCATCCTAACATGCACCGGTGTGTCGTATTAAGAAGACGCCCCGGTGCGTCACAACTCTTTCGCATCGGTAACAAATAAATGCAAATAAAAAAAACACAACTCTATTTTATTTGAGTGAAAAAAGGCGGAAATTTGAAAAATGGGTGGTAAAATATTTTCGAAAATCTAATTTCATAAAATAATTCTTTAAATACTAAACATTTTTCATTATTTCACTATTTTTGCTAAAATTTTCAGCCAGATATTTGCAGGAGACAGACGTGGAGCAAGAGAGCATGAGGGCACTGTGGAGCAGTGAAATACGTTCGAACAGAAGTATTCATACAATCAGAAACCAAACCTCTAGTGATTCAAACCCGGTATCATAGAATTTCAAACCATCTCGTGATTAAATTTGATTTTTTTTCTGCAGTTTTATCAATTTTTAACCTAAAACCTTCATTTTTTTTGTTTTTTCCCTTTATTCTCCCTGTTTCTGTGATCTCAGATTTAGGGTTTTTCATTTTATATTGACATCCAACCCACCTGATGACCTGCATAGTCGGATCCCAATCCATTCGGCCATTGCATGAATTTTTGAAAATATGGATTTTTCTTTATCGGTGCACCCTGCGTACGCTACTGCACCGGTGCGCTGTATTATACAATGAAATACAGTGCACCACACAAGTACTGTAGTAAAAAATAATGAAAACATGTTTTCTAAATCCTTGGGCCAAATCTGAAATAGGGCACGGTGCTCCATTTAACTAGGCAAGAACCATACGGTGTATTGCACCATTTTTGTGGTGCATTTATAATACCCCACACACCGTTAGGTATATTACACTATTTTTTGGGGTGCGTTTATAATACCCAACGCACCGTATGGTGTATTATACTATTTTTCAGTGCGCTGTTAATATCCCCACACACCGGCTACGGTGCGGACCTCATGAAAGGTGCACCGGTGTCTTGAGATTTATTTTCTACCTGAAAAGTTGAGAATTTATTTATAAATATATTAATGAATGATATGGTACATGTTTTAGATTGATAAAGAAATGTCTGACAAGAGATCAAGTAACAAAAATACTGTTAACAGATCAAGAAAAGAAAAAAAGGCAAGTTCTTTGTAAATTCTTTATAAAAAATATTATTTTTGAACTATATGTAAGTTTCACTAATATGTATTGTTTACTATGTATCATGCAGAGCCACAAAATGATGAAGCTCGATATGATTATTTCTGATCTACAACAAGAAGAGCATAAAATTTTAATGGAAAAATTACAAAAGGATGAATTAGGTGAATGAAAAAATACTATCGATCCAATATGAATTTCTTTTTTTAATTATCATTAATAATATACTTAAAATTATTAAATAAAATGTGTCAAAAATTCTACTAATTCACATATGTTTAATGTTCTACAGGGACCAACAAGTCATAAAATGAATGTTGTTCTAAGAAAAAAAAAATAGAACATGCAAATGAAAATGAATTGCTCCTTAGATCATCTGGAGTGGTGCTGAAAGTTAACGAAAGGGAGAAAAATTTTTACAAAAGTTTGAGGGATCTAGTGGAACAAATGTATAGACGTTCTTTCCACTTACAATACAAAAATCAATCCAATGATTTCAAGAACCAAATTTTATCTAAACTACATATCGGAAGAATTGGTCGATGAGACATGTGACTTTTAATAGCAAAACGTACAACAACAAGAAGGAATGAAAAGACATTCCTTTAAATGTTTGTCTAGAATTATTTATAAATATCACTTGTTACTTGTTGCACTTTTCATATATCAATACAAAAATTAAATATTTTATTGTCATGTTACATTTCAGGAAGATTATGAAAATCTCAAAAGATGAATGAGCTGATATTAGAAATATGCCAGTAGGAATGTCCAAAAAGGTGTACAAGGAGATGGTCAAAGAAATGGACAAAATTGCATCGCGGGAGGAGCCATCTCAAAAACAACGTGCTTCAAATGTAATATGTAATCATTGAATTTTTCGATCATTAGGTACAATAAATAAACAATTTAGCATTAAATATTATTTTTCAAGTATTTTCTTGCAGAAAAGAAAAGAAAATGGAACCTATTCAACACATAAAATAGGATGACAAGGAAGAAAAGGATTGATATCTAAGTTTGTGAGTAATTTTTACTTCCTTATAACAACTTAACTAGATTTCATTTTTGTATTTTTTAAGTTGTTTTACAAAAATATCATTGAATGTCTTCAAACAGGTGCTAACATATGAAGAACTATCAGACAAATTGATTGAAATTGGGTTAAATATGGGTTGTGAGTATATGTTGGCATATCAGAATTTAATTGTGGAATTTGTAAGCATCTATCGATCTTGTTTTACTTAGCTCCATCTATAATTAATAGAAAAAAAAATCTTTTACATTAAATATATGATTTGTTATGGGGTATAAAACTTGCGGGAAATAAAGCATGGAAATGTGCCAACAGATGAAATTTTGAAAGATGGCATGGTACATGGTTTTGAAAGAATGTGCATAGTTTATGAGTCAATTGTTGCTATGGTACGTCATTTTTATTTTCGATTTAAATTGATGTATATTATTTAATATTGCAATTTTCATTATTCTCACCAATGTATATACACTCATTTCAGTTTATTTTTGTGTTCGTAGATGGAAGGTGAAGAAGAAGAAAACAATCAATGCCATGAACAAAACATTCCTGAAAATAACCAAGTCATGGAAGTAGCTCTAGCAGTGATAGTAGTTCAAGCAAAGAATGATGATCACTATGTTTGGATATCAAAGCAAGGTGTTTTATTTTTTGAAATATGTCTGTGAAATCAAACATTTTGTTTAATTTAATGGACATAGTGTCCCAATTGAAAGCCAAATGAATACGAATAATTGTCACATTTTGTATGATAAAGATTGTCTTATATATATATATATAATCATAAAATATGTTTTAATTTATTCTATTGCGTTCTCCATTATCGTTATCAGATGCACTAATACAAATTTAATTCATATGAATATTGTTATAAGATATATGTGTGTCGACTTTTGATGAATAATGAATTTTAAAAAACCACAATAATTCTGATATGATATAAAAAATTAATCCAAACAGCACGTTCAAATGCATTAATAAAAATGTAATTAATATGAATATTGTTATAAGATGTGTCAACTTTTGATGAATAATTAATTTTAAAAAATCACAATAATTGGACTGTCACAGGTTGATGTTTCTAAAAAAACAAAATGAAAACCGGTGCGTGTCAGCAACTATAAACCGGTGCGTTTATGTGTCTATACGCACTGGTGCATTTATGATCTATGGGCACCGCACAAATACCAATACCAGTTATAAATATCGGTGCGTTTGTGTGATACTGTGTACTGGGCAGGGATAATTTTAAGGATGGAAAATTATCTTGAACTTTAAAAAATAGGCGAATCTCACTATTCCCTAATATGCAAACTATAAAAATTTTATTGATGTATTTGTAAAATTATTCAAATTTATAATGATATTATATATATTATCTATATAATGTTGGCGATTTTTAATGTAAAATAATTTTATATTGTAAAATTTGGGCGAATTAGTTTTATAAAAAAATGGAAATTGGCGAATCTTTTCTTTGGAAAAAGCATGGAAAATTAGCCCACTGCTAAGTAGCCCCTAAAATTTTCCATGGTGCGGGGCATTTATGTATCTATAAGCATTGATGCATTTTTACGATCAATGGGCACCGCACGAATATCGATACCAATTATAAATCTTGGTGCCTTTCTATGATACGACGCATCGGTGCATCATAAAGGTATACACATCGGTGCATTGATACAACCTATGGGCACCACACAAATCCCAAGACCAATTAGAACGGACCCGTGCGTTGTATGACCAACACTACGCCCGGTGCGGTTTGACACCTAAACATCCCGGTGCATTCGTTCGACTGAGATAGTCCCGAGGTGTCGTCTTCATGTACGCACCAGTCCGTTAAATCTAGAGTAGCGCACCGATGAAAAAACATCCGTAATAACCTTCGACTGCCCTTTTTTTTTAGTTGTGTTGAATTTCCGTTAAAAGCTCCGCCAAAACCTACGTAACCATAAACAGATGTTGTAGCAAATGTTTTTTTGACACTTTTGGCCAATTTTATAACACTAAAAACCTCCTTTATAACCTCCGCTAGAGGGTCTTTTCCTTGTAGTGTTCCCGAGTCAGGTATGTATGCATAGATAGTTACCTGGTAAAGCTTGGAAGATGTGTCGATTTGAACCTCTACTTCAAAGTGGTCCAAGGTATGCCTTTGATATTGGTTTTATATGTTCTTGATATTTTTTGACATGTAATGAGCCTTTGATGATCAAATTAAGAAGGAGTTGGCCTCTGAGTTCGTGATGAAATATATTGATATGATGCATTAATTTCCGGGATTAGAATATGGGAAAAGATCTAGGGAGATTTCCCTTTCTCAAAGGAAATTTGTCGTGATTATATTGGAGATATTTGGAAAGACACAATCCAAATAGTTTGACACCTTGATGGAATTGAATTTGAAGAAATTATGCAGAGATGTTGCTGGACCTGACTTGGTAGACTCCATTACGTATCGATAGTTGATTGAAGCATTGATGTTCCTTTAGAACACCCGTATGGTATATGCTTTGCATTAAACACATTGTGTGCAAATTGAGTTGTCGTCGAGCACATTTTGAAATAATATACATGGTACGATCAATCTTGGTCTGAAACATTTTGCTAGAAGTGTTCGATTGCATGAATACATTGATGCTAACTGGGCTAGATACATTATTGATACAAATAACACGTTTGGTTACTAATTTATTTTGGGATCTGCAATGATATTTTGGATGAGATGGAATTTCGTAGCTTTAAGCATGACCAAGGTTGAGTACATTGTTGCTAGCATGGCTAGCTGTGGGATAGTTTGGCTGAGAAAACTATTTCGAGAGTTGTTTGAGGAAGTTATGCACACGGCAGTGATACATTGCAAAGTGGGATATGATTGGTAGAAAATACCATATATTGTTGGGACTGAGATATCTTCATGAATTGAAACAATATTGCTATATGAGATAAGCTTAGGCTTGTGGTTGCTGCCTCCATGAGAGGGAGGATGAATAAGGTATAATTTTATGATGTGTATTTTCTCTAACATAATATTTGATTTGATGCTCCATATGAATAGGAAAATAAAGGTTGCTGCTTGAAATAATTGCATAATGCAGTATGATTGAACCCATATGTGAATTATTTGAGCTGATACCAGATATGGGAACATTGATATACATAGAGAAACATGGATTTATGGATGAAAACCTCCTCAGTAAGGGTTTGAGTTGATCGAGGACATTGAGCTATCTCTTCCCCCCTGTCTGAGCTCTAAGGGTGGGGAATTGAGACGTAGAGCTCCCGGGGTTGAGGGATATCTGGACAATAGGGTATCACCCCTATCTGTCACCCATATGGTGGAAGATGTATGCTCCCCTATATTTGTCTATGCGAAGTATACCCCAATTGGCATATGTCTTTCCCACCCATCTAGCCAAAGGGTGGTGGTTTCTTAAGTTAGGCACGATCCTTACTATTTATGGTAAGTGGCATCCAGCTCAAGTGAGAGATGCATGTGTTATACCACATGACACTTGAGGGTCATTGATGGAAATATTAGAAGGAAATATAATGGGCGATATACCATATCTCACTTATTTCTCGACATAGGGTGGAAGACGTATGCTCCCTTATGAGATGAATTGGGGCGAGAGTGTCCCATAAGATCTTCTCCACTGTCATGGACATGACGTGAGAGTGTCCCATGGGACCTTCCTCATTGTCATTTGATTATGGGTAGTAGCATTGGCTCCCTGATGACGAGGTTACCAGATTGTAGAATTGGGCTCCTTGCTGGTAGTGATTATGGGTTGTAGTAGTAGTTCCTCGATGGATAGAAGTGATAAGTACTTGATCTCCCCTACGATGTCAAATTATTCTTCTTTTAGATTCGAGAGTGTTCAAAATATGAGTAGAGATGAGAAAATATGACATTTTTTGACCAGATATTTGTGATGGGTTATACGTTGTAGTCGGTAATTTCTACCTAGCTGAGATGGAGTGTTAATTTGGTAGCTCGGGGAAAAATTCCCTCCATTGGAAAATATTCCTCATCAAGGAAGACCCTATTGGCCCTAAATTTTGACCCTTTTTAACCATTCATAATCCACCTTTCTATCATCCCTTAAAATCATACCATGGTCATTTTCCCATATTTTTCCTCTTATTTCACTTTAAGGTAAAAATAATTTCCTTTTAAATTTTAGAATTTTTAGTAAAAATTATTTTGACTAGAACATAATTTCTCGTAATGGCTCCTTTGAAGTCGTATGTGAAAAACACCTGGGTGGAAAATGAAGATATATTAAAGAAGCTTGGGAACCAAGGATGGACGTACTCCTATTGGCACAATCCAATTGAGTCCGAACAGAGCTGGTCAATGCTGGTCAAACTTGACGAGTCACCCAAAAATCCCTAACTAAAAGGGTAATTTTGTGATTTAGTGGGATTCTACCATATTTTGTGCAACCAAAAGGATGAGTTTAACCCGAGAAGATGGATAATGCCTCTTACTAGTTGTTACAACTATTTTAGTTGATATTGTTATACTTTTAGCCTATTTAAGCACAACTATTTAACAACTATGAACATGTATTATGATTATTAAGACTTCTCTATTTATAAATATAATTTGAAGAATTTGCCTTCCATTTCTTGTTGTTCTTGTTATGGGATGTGATTTCTTATCTACAATAGTTGATAACCTTCAAGTGTGCTAAGAAAAGGGTGAAGGGCCCCCATTCCAAGCTAAGTGCACTATAGTGTATTTTTGTGCATAATTGTGAATATCTTAGATTGTTAAACATTTCATTTTCTTGTGAATAATTTTATGAGTAGATTCATTATATGACATGATTACTTATGTTTCTAAAATTATTTCCTTTAAGTAATTGATTTAAGTAAGGGAAGGTCAACCAAGGCATATAAGTTAGATCCTTTTCCTCCTTGATTAAGAACTGAATTGGAAATTGTGTTTATGCATTTAATATTTACTTATTTCTTGATTTGGTTATGTTATGATTTATGGTGGAATTGATATTGTTGGAATATGGATAATGAGGAAGGACAACCAGGACCTCTAAGTTAGAGACTCTTCCTCGTCGATTATTCTCCACAAAGACTCATTGCACTCTTTCTTCTAGATTAAAATCTTAATGACTTCTTTTCAAGTGATTTCTATTTGTAATATGCATTTCCATTATTTTCATCTAAACAAATACTTCCTAAAATAGTTTAATCTAAGATTCCATATACTTTGGTTTGCTTCCAAGTTTACCAACCCAGATTGATAAGTAAAGTAGATGCTCTAATTCACCTCCATAAATTAGACCAACATTTTTGCCATTGTTGCGAGGGAAGAACACTTAGATAGAGCTAGTTAGGAAGATTGTTTAGAAAACATATAAAAAAAAACAACAACAAAACATGAAAGAAAAAACACTTTTAATTATGGTTATTCATGCTTAGACATAGAAATTAGAAAGGTAGATCTTTAAAACAAACCCCCAACCATTAAAAAAAACTCAATAACCACAAAATCCATTTGCAAAACAAGATCAACAAAACATGATGTTAAAGAAGTCATTTAGAGGAGGGTATGCCACCACAAGGATCTTCTTAAATCCTTGTCCACAATTTAGAATAGTCACTAGGAATGAATCTTCATTTCAAAATATAGAAGAGGAACAAAGCCTCCATGAAAGGATCCACAAGAAGAAAATCTAGAAGCTTTTATAGTTATCTTTGTAAGGCGATCAATAAGTTATAGATCACATGCAATGAAGTTAAAACAATAGAGCTAAAAATTGAATAATGTATAGCATATGTATCACAAGATCCCTTGTGCACTCATGATTTTGAACAACTTCCACAAGAAGAACTTTGTGCTAGGACAGTTGAGGAGAATGAAAAATTTAAAGATCATACTCAATTTTGGTTTCAACTAGTCATTAGGCCACAAAACCACTCCATTTTTCAATATTCCTTAGCATCAAAGCTTTATGATCAACTAAATTTCATGTCCAATGATTCATTAAGGTATATTTTTCAAACTTGGATATGAGTCTACTTATGATTTTGTTACACAAATGGATGCATTGGAAATTTTCTTATACTTGAGAGAATAAATTATTTTTATACAATAGAGTAGGATAGAATAGAATAAATAAATAAATAGGTAGAATGAGTTCACAATAAGACTTTCATAATAATTTTGGTTCAAATCCTCATGAATAATTTTTGATATCATTGTTCAATACTCATTTGGAATGATTTCATGACAAACGCAGTAAGAACAATCCTATTTTTGGTTAACCATATAGGATCCTTTTTAAAAAATGTTTTTAAACGAGGTATATCTTGAAATATATTTTTTAAACCGATTTTGAAATTTTCAATTTGAATCACAAATAAAAAAAATATGATCAAAATAAATACCAAGTCTTAAGTGAATTTTTAGAGGAAAAAGTTAGTACAACATTGATTCGAGGGATCTAATTGAAACATTTTTTCATGATAGTTATAGGGAAGATATACCTTGGAATTCGGTTTCCAAATCAATTTTAATCACCTAAATCCGACATCATATGAAAAATTTATGCTTAAAATACTAACTGCTTGTCGAAAAATCTGCATGGTGACAATTTTAGGACTTGATTGTTCATTTGCATATTTCATATACCAAACCATATTATTTTCAAAACATATTTATAAGGGAGATATACATGTAAGTATAGTTCATGAAGCAATTTCAAGCATCCCATTTGGAGGTCAACTGAAAACATTGTGCCACATTTAGTGACTGCATGTTTTAAAATCAACATAGTAAAACTTTGCCTCCTAGGTATGTTCATTAGAAATTTTGCCATATCAAATATAAGGATTTTAAAACTCTGTTTATACTGGATAGAAAAAAATTAGTCTAATTTAATATACAAGTGGTATCACATCGATCCAATTTTTAACGAAAAAGTTACACTCCCAAAAGTGATTGTTGGTCTAGTCACAAATGCACAAACAACTCTATCAAACATGGTACTTCTCATCATTTTTAGCATATCATTTTAAACCATTTTTAAAACCTATTTATACTGGAAGTAGCCATATGAATACACTTCAAATTGGCTTTTTAATCAATCTAATTGGACATAAAACAAATATTTTGTGAACAAAATACCACAAGGAGGTCTAGGTTGGCCACCATTCCTCAACACATTTTCTTTGTATATCATATTTGGACTTGTTTTTCAAGTATTGCTTGTAATTTTTTTCATTATTTCTTGGAATAAGAGATACTGCACACCTCTCTTCCTCAATCATCTACTATTGTATTGCAGGAAAGTGCTATATTTTTGCAGGTCATAGGAATATTTAAGAGGAGAACTCCACAAACAAAAGACTTTTCAAAGTCAATTTTTAAAAATTAATATTTCAGAATATGAATCCGAATGTTCAAGTCAAATAAAAGTGAAAATTCACCTGATGTTGAGTTCATCCAATGAAACTCAAACTCTTGAATCTTTTATTTAATTAGTTACTGACCAACAACACCAACCACCCTACAAGATGATCGAGATCAAGTCAAAAGAAATGACGCTAATAATCAGAAGAAATCAAGTTTTGTACAATGTTAAGTCACATCCATTTCCAAAGAAGCCTTTCATAAGCCATGTTTTTCATGATATAATTAATCTACCATATTGTATATCAAGTTCCACGATCATGCATGTTGAAATCCAGACCTATTATCTATCTATATACTCCTAGATCATGACTTCAACCTATCTTACTTTCATAATATTTCCATATTTCCCAAATTCATTTTACCCCGCCTTCATCTAGAAAATAAAAAAGAAATAAATAAATAAAAAATAATACAGAGGTTTGGCTATGAAAATCCAGGTTCCTGGCACAGTACAAACCCGAATTCATAATAGAAAACCAAATTTCTTGGCTAATATGAATTCTATTTCCCTTTTATGTTTTCAATTTTATAGAATTGTTACAGAATATATTCTCCAAAGTCTAGACTTGAGGACAAGTCTCCAAATAAGCAAGGGGGAATATAGAAAAAAAAATGTGTTTTTTTTTTAGCATAGGAACTCAACGTGGAATAACAATTTAATAAGCTGCATAACTTGATATGGAAGCAACTCAGAATGTAAAGGACCTGAACATGAGAAACATCACATTGCAGTTGAGACCTTAAAATTCAACATCAAAACCTGTCAGAAGGGACCTGAACATGATCAACATCAGATGAGAAACATTTCAGAGGGACCTAAACATATATGAGTCAAATATTATTTCTTAAAAGGACTTGAGAATCAACATAAAAATTCCGTTAGAATGGACCTGTATACAAAGAACAAATAATCAAGTTCATTATCAAAAGGGGCCTGTACTCATTCAAGATTCACTCAAGATCGTCATCAACTGAAGGAGCTACTTAATCAAGAAGGGACATGTACTCATTCAAGGTAAAAATCATCACCAACTGAAGGAGCTACTTAATCAAGGAAAGTATTGTAAGTTATAAATTTATTTTTAATACCATTTGATTTTGAAAATAATTCTTAGTTTAGGAGACTAATTAAACCTTAATGTATAAGACTACAAACCCTTCATTCCATGTACATTTTCTCTATTCATAAAACCATGATCCCTCTTTCATAAAAATCTTACACCATATTACACCCTACTATCTATTCAAGTCATGTCACTTTACCTACAAAACAAACAAGAATGTGTTAAGAAGAACAAAAGTAAATGATGTATGGTTCAATGACGATTTTTTACTCTATTCTAAGATTATAAATGACCTTGAAATGGTCATTTCAAAAATCTACCTTAGAGAGTAATAATGTTAAGAAATACATCATAGAAAGGGAAAAAAAAATCACCCTATAGGACAAAGGGGAGAAATCAATTATGATAAAAAGGAGTTTGAAAAAAGCAAATTAATTACTAAATGGAATGCAATGCAAAGTGTAAGGATCAAAGTAATTACTAAATCAAATGCAATGTAAGGTGCATGAAATGCAAAGGTGTATGCAATGCAAGGTGCATGAATGAAACTAAAGTCTATACAAAGCAATGATGAAATATGCAATGGTGGCACATAAACATAAAATCGTTTTTTTTTTTTGAACTTTGAAAAGGCATGTTTATAAAGGGTAAAATTGGCACATAAAATTCATTTTTTTTAACTTTGAAAAGGCATATGTATAAACCATAGAAAATTTGGCCCATAAAATCTATTTTGAAAACCAATAAGCGATGAATGGTGATACAAAAAAACACAATGAAAATATATGAGTGATGAATGGTCATAGAAAACGACAAAAAGGAGAAGAGACAATGTGCTACGGTGGAGGAGAATTCAAAACGTTGTCCTGTCAAACACCTACACAGCAATGTTAATGCAAACACAGAAGAGAAAACAGTCTGGCACCTTCACGCAGACAAAAGAAGGGAATTTATCACCTACGCAGAGAATACTCAAAGGGCACCTTAATTCAGGGAAAAGAAGGAACTCAATCGGAGTATTGCACCTCGGCTCAAGTAGGAAACACAACCCAAAAAAAAAAAAGACACTGATTTTGAAATAAAAATAGAGAATGATTTGTTTATGGAATAAAAAGGTTTTTAATACTAAAAATCTCCACTTCGAGCCAGAAGAGAATGTTGTGTTTCATTAATGATAACCCCGCCAACTAAAACTTTGAAATATCCATCCAAATACCGTAAATGACACAAAGAGAACAAGTTTAGTTTGAATAGGAATGAAATGCAATCAGTTTGATTTTTTAGTGATATCCAAAGTTTGATATTTGCATTTAAATAACTGGTAGTGTAAAACCTCAGCTGACAACGTAATATACTCCCAGCTAGGCAGATTTTTGTGGCAGTCTGAGTTTCTACTACGTAGTGGTGTCAAATATCTACGTTCAAGCTACAAGTGTGTGAAACAAGTCTATTAAAAGTCTGAAATGCATGGGTCCGTTGCAAAAGCACACAAAAAATTGATTTCCTTCTAAAAATCTACTTATGAACATACAATGAATGAATGAGTGCAGGCAATGGTGAGCTTAAGCATTCTCTCTAGCATTCGATTTCTGAGAAGACAAAGAAGGTAAATTTAAAAAATATTCAGATTTATAATTTCCAGACTTAAAAATATATTTTTATCCAACATTTTGATTTCTCTAGATAAGATCACCTTCAACATTTTGATTTCCCTAACATGAAGTAAATCTCCAGCATTTGATTTCTAAGAAGCTAAAGAAGGTGAATATAAAAATAAATTTTCAGATTTATAAAAATCATTCTCCAACATTCGATTTCTGAGAAGGAAGAGAAGGTGAATTTGAAAAAAAATTGTTCATATTTATGAAAATTTCCCATTTCCAGAATTCGATTTCGATTTCTGAGAGGCTTAATTTGAAGGAAATTGTTCATTAATTTCCAGAATTCGATCTCAATTTATGAGGAGACAAAGATAATTAATTTGAATAAAGTTCTCATTGATTTCAAAATTCGATTTCTGAAATAAGTATGGTGTTGATTTTGAAATTTGAAGGCAAATAAGGTTAAAATAAAACCTGTAGGTGTCCAGAACTCCATTATAAAGAAGGGTAGTGATCAGAAGACTGTAAGCAACATTACTTTTTTTTCTTTTTCCATAAATCGATTTCAGTGTTGGAGATAAAACTCAGTGACAAAATTGGTATTTCAATCCTTAATGGAGATCAAGCTAACTAGAATTGGAAGAAGGAGGTAAGGATTCAGGCACCATATCATCTAGAAAACATTGAATTCAACTACAAATAAAGAAAAAAATTCAAAATTTTTAATATGCCACTATTTTTTGTTGCTTTTTCTGAGCAAAAAAAAATTAAATTTGAAAAATAAAAACATGGGTTTTCTTCAGAATGAGCCCAATTAGGCTTATCATGGAAATTTTCCTCAAATTAATTTCTATTTGAGATATTTTCTTGGTTCTTTCAACACTTATTTTATAGATTGCGTGGGAAAAACAATTGCTAAATTGAAAGTGAATGCCTAGTCATAAAAGGGATTAGCACAAGTTATTTGTAGCAGATTTATGGGAAGAAGGAAACCCCTTGCACAAATGAAAGAAGCTTTGATGTGTTTGATTTGTGTTTTCTCTGTGATTGTGTTACATTGCAAGATTGGCACAAGAAGATGTTAAGGGTATGTGAAGAATATAAATTTTTGTTCAAAATTAGAACTTTAGAGTTACAAGTTTCAAAAGCATGAAGGTACCTTGCGTATAAAGAAAATCATCATTTATTATGACCATAACCATATTGATAATTTCAAATTAATTCTATGTGATTTTGGGCATTGGAAGAATCTACACACTCTTGTTGATCGCCAAGGAGTTCATCATGTATAAAAAATGTCTATATTTTTCATCACATGGTCATAGTTAATACTGATTGTTGGAATTCCATAGTACAAGGTCAAGAATTTCAAATCTCATTTTCACTATCTTTTGTAAATGATGATAATTTAGGTATGAGAAACAAAAGGTGAAAACATAGATTTGTAAAAGAGGAGAAAAAGGACATGAGACCATTGATATCATTTTACAGGAATCTCAACATGAAGCTTCAACATTAGGGGGAAGATCCACAGGTACATCAATAGGATAGACAACATACAGAGGTAGAAGATCAAAGAGACAAAGACAAGCATGAGGACATGCTTGAGAATCAACAAGGGGGAGATGTTGGTCCTCAATTTTGACCATTTTTTACCATGCATAATCCACATTTATATCATCCCTTACCATCATACCATGGTAATTTCCCCATATTTTTTCCTCTTATTTCACTTTTAGGTAAAAATAAATATGACTTTTAAATTTTATAAGTTTTAGTAAAAATCTAGTATTAAAAAATATTTTAACTAGAACATAATTTCTCGTAATGGCTCCTTTGAAGTCGTATGTGGAGGACACTTGGGTGGAAACTAAAGATATATTCAATAATATTGGGAACCAAGGATGGACAGACTCTTATTGGCATAGTCCAATTGGGTCCGAACAGGCCTGATGAACGCTGGTCAAACTTGATTAGTCACCCAAAAATCCCTAACTAAAAGGGCAGTTTTGTGATTTAGTGGAATTCTACCATATTTTGTGAAACCAAAAGGATGAGTTCGAACTGAGGAGATGGAATAGGATTCTTACTGGTTGTTACAACTATTTTAGTTGATCTTGTTATACTTTTAGCCCATTTAAGCACAACTATTCAACAATTATGAACATGTATTATGATTCTTGAGACTTCTCTATTTCTAAATATAATTTTAAGAACTTACATTCTATTTCTTGTTGTTATTTCTATGGGGTGTGATTACTAATCTATAGCAGCTGATAATCTTCAAGTGTGATAAGAAAAGGGTGGAGGGCCCCCATTCCAAGCTAAGTGCACTATAGTGTATTTTTGTGCATAATTGTGAATATCTTCGATTGTTAAACATTTCCTTTTCTTGTGAATAATTTTATGAGTAGATTCATTATATGCCATGATTAATTATGTTTTTGAAATGATTTCCTTTCAGTAATTGATTTAATTAAGGGAAGTTAAACCAAGGAATCTACGTTGTATCCTCTTCCTCCTTGATTAAGAACTGAATTGGAAATTGTGTTTATGCATTTAATCTTCACTACTTTCTATTGAGATTCAACAAGAAATTTCAGCACCCACGCCTAGTGTGGGACTAGGAGGTCCGAGCAGCACTTACACTAGGGTGGGACCACAAGGCTAAATTTGGTGCATGTCTATTTTAGTTATCCCTTAATTAAGATGGATAATAAAATGTAATCTAGTCTCAAAATAACTTGTAATAGTTAACTGAGTGTGATAAACTCAGTCAGCTCATGAATTTCGAGTTAGAGGTAGTTGGTGAGGCATGAAGAGTCATTCTAGTTGTAACAAAGTTCGAAGTGCATTGGCACATTAGTTAATACAAGTTGTAATCAATTTAACTCAGTTAATTGAGTTAAACTCAGTTGTGCTAGTTGTAACTGTTAGATACACTAGTGAGAGATGAAGTGAATTAAATATTAATTAATTCACAATCAGTGATGTCACATGCAACTGAGGATTTACTATTATTAGCTACATGCATGTTAGATCCAGTGGAGACCTATTTGAGATCTAGGTGAAAGGGAAGTTGACTATTAGTTGTAAGATTATTGGGTTGCACCCATGCAACCAAACAACCATTGGAGTGTCCATGATACTTGCACAGTCAAGGAAGGCCAAAATTCCTAAATAATAAGGATTGCATTCATTAGGGATTTGCGTAATCAAGGGAGGTAGTCTGGAGGCAGTAAATTGGCTAAGTATTGGTCAGTTTTATGTGTGACAGTGTGAGACAATTAGCTGAGTATAGGAGGGCTCTTGTGAGAAGAGTTGTATGTAATTTTTTCATGATTTCATGTTGAATATACAATAGAAGATAGTGGGGTTTTGAGCAGCAAGCTTTCTTCGGGAAACTATCTGTGGTGTGGCTTGATTGATTCTTCTTTTATTCATGTGATTGGCGATTGTGTTTTGAATTCCTCAATTGATTTGTATAAGCGATTCAATATTTAACTTTAGTACATTGTTAGATCGGATTTAATCCATGATATACATGATTTTTGTATAATTTCTACATGGTATAAGAGCACAAGAAATCAAAATAGTGAAGTATGAGCTGATTTTGTGACTGGATAGAATTCGAATTCACAGAAAGACTTTCTTGGTGCTATGGCTGATTCAGGATCAAAATGGCTTTCAATGGCTTGAGGTTGGAGTCTGCAATCGAGGGAAGATCAAACTATATTTCTTGGAAGGACAGGATGGAGGAAGTACTTGAAGACAATGGCTTGAAGGAATTCATTGAAAATGATGTTCCTAAACCTGATGTGACAGATGATACAAATCTTGATGCATGGAAAAAGAAAGTGGCAAAGGCGATGAGCATCCTATTGGAGGGAGTACGAGACCACATTTTCTCAAGCCTCCATGGGAAAGTCACACCATATGAGATGTGGAAGTCTTTGACGGATCTATTTTAGAGCAGCAGCGACCATAGGAAATCGACACTCAAAGATAAACTCAGGAAGATCAAGATGGAGAAGGGAGACTCCATGAAATTTTTTTTAACAGAGTTTGTCCAATGTCAGGATGAATTGGGGAGCGTTGGCATAATGATCACTGATGATGATTTGGTGAGTTTGGATCTCTTAGGACTTCCCAAGAGTTGTCACAGTTATCAAGACTATGTCAATGGAAGGGAAAAGATGCCAGATTGGGAACTATTGTGGTCAGATTTGGTGCAGGAGGAGTTTAGATGAAATACCAGAGATGGATCTTCATCTAAGAATGAAGATGGAGAATATTGTGCTATGGTTGCTAAGGTGAAGAAAGGGAAGAGCAAGAAATTCCATTCCAAATCTGAGTCCAAAGATGGAAACAAGCGAGACATGTCCAGGGTGAAGTGTTTTCGTTATCACGAGCATGGGCATTATGCTACTAATTGCCCACAAAAGAAGAAGAACAAGAAGGCTAGAGGATCTGTAGCTGGTGAGGCTTTGGCCTTGCAATTTGAGTTTGACTTATCGTTGATTGCATGCATGGTTTCAAGTGCATTGGGATCTGTGTGGTATTTGGATAGTCGTGCTTCCTTTCACATGACAGGAGACAAGGAAATTTTCAGCATCTTGGAGGAGAAGGATCTCCAGATGCATATTGAAATGGGTGATGACAGGAAGTACAGTGCTACCGAGATTGGTACCATGACCTTCCAGAGGTAGTTAGGTAAACCCTTTCAATTAAAATATGTCACGGATGTTGAACTGAAGAGCTTTCCGGATTATCCACAGTATCACGAAACATTTGTCGACGTTTCGAATCCCAACGGGGATCCATCTTCAGGACAATGGAATGAAGAAAATTAAGAAGGGTCATAATACATTAATAGTGAAGAAGGTAGGAAAGGTAAGACAAGGGCCAACCAAAGAAGTTTTTTATTATTTCTATTTTTATATTTTTTAAATTCTTAATTTTAATTTTATTTCTTAATTTTGATTTCTAATTTTAATAATAATTTTAAGTTTTATTATTAAAAAATAAATAATAAACTTATTAAATTGATTTATTAATAAGTTTATTATTTTCAAAGTTTTATTATTAATAAATAAATAATAAACTTATTAAATTTATTTTATTAATAAGTTTATTGTACTTGCCGCTGGCAGGATACTATGCATCAGGTTTTTCCTAATTGTGACATTAATTTAGGTTGATTAGACAGATGTTTTCAATTTTTTTTTGTTTTTGACATGATTCACTATGAGATTTATTATTTTTGATTTATTTTAATTTGAATTATCTGTTATCTAATTGGCCAAAAAGTTTCACTTCTTATTGCAAAATGCCTAGATTTTATCTCCGTTATTTGTATTGCGATCACAAAAACATTTATATCTCTTCTGCAGGTGTTGTACTTTATCTGGACAGATGCATCCCCCGTACGAGCCGCCTATTGTGGTCTGTCAGATAGCACGCATATCCATGCGTATGCTCATTTTCATAGATTATAACAATAAATCGAATGGACAGAAGAATTTATTAACCTTGTGGGACCGTCACGAATCACATTAGAGAAAATCATAACAATTGAACATGTTAATAAAAGTCCCGATGGAGATTGCGGAGCCGATGTGTTTATGGACTGTAATTTATATGTGTTTGAAGTTCTTGTTTAAAAGGAATTAATCGCATCGGAACGTTTGCGAATGCATCAATTGCATCGGAGGAAGGGCATCGCATTGGAACATTGGCAAATGTATTAATTGCAATCGGAAGCATTGAGTTGCGATTAATCACATCGGCAAATAGAAAAGAAAGGTTTATAAAGTTGTGGCGCTCGAAGTTTTCAAAGGTTGGCATTGTGGTTAGAATATGAGAGCATAGTATTTGCGTAATCTGCATTGTTTTAAAGCGGATATTAAATTTATATTTTTTTAAATTAATATAGTAAAGAATAAAATAATAAATCTATATCAAATGAACGTTTTGCAACTGTGGACCCCGCTGAACGTGAGAAAACTTAAACCAAATATTGAAGATAAATTTGCGTTATAAAACTTATCTGGTCCGAGACTTGCCATTGCAGTCAGCTGAAGACACAGGAACTTGCGATTTGCGATTGCGATTGGGCGAATCGCATTGGATGATTCAACAGTAGCAAAAAAAATCATATCAAGTTTTAGAAACTTTTCGATCCGATGAGTTAAAAGACCTTTTAACATATTTTGAACATATTAGAAAAATTTTATACTTAGAAATATGTTAAAATGAATTCTATTTATTCATGGCATTGCAAAAGATCAAAAATGAATTTTAACATTTATTGCAAGGATTCGCCGATCTCCAATTGTATGAAAAATGTTGAAAATGCCGGGAGATTAAATGGTAATTAAATTTTTTGTAGTTGTCCTCATTATTGTGTTTTATTTCGGCTGAAAGCACTCATTTGAATTGTAGAACAAAGGTTCGAATCCTTTCATTCGTAGAATCAGAGAGAGTTTACTTGACTCTAGAATGTCAAAGAGAAGCAGAAAGTATAAAGCTGCTTTTGTTGCAAATTCTCCTGTACTAAACATGCCGCCCAAGGAAAAACCAACAGAGCTCAAGCTAGTCACAGAAACCTCCTATCAAGGACTGGGGAAGATGACATGGGAGAATGTATACAATTTTCTTGAAAAAGAGAAACCTAGGGTTGTTGTGCCCAAAGCAATTGTTCCTGATGAAGAAGATTCAGACTCTGAGTTTGAATCTCAACTTAGTGCATTGGAAAATTCATTTTTACACCGAGTTGCTGCGTGGGCGAATACTTTTCCCTACTATGATGTTATCAGATGGGTTATTGACAATGTGACGATTCAAAACAGGACTTTTGTTTCTACTTCTGGATCAGTGTTCGGGTCGTTCAGGGCAGAAGATATTAAAGCAATGTACCATCTTCCCAATCTACAAAAGATTTACAACAAAGAATTCCTTAAGGAATATGCTGAAGAACATCGAAACCAGGCAGAGCCAATCAAAGAATGGAGGAATAATCTTGAGAAACATAAGCAAGAGGCATCAGGTATGTACTCTGTGGAGTCTCTTGCACCTCCATATTGTTATGCGGCAGCAATGATGTGTAGGTTGTTTGGAAACGACAACTCTGCTAGGTTTTCTATTCAAATGGTCTCGTTAATTCATTCTGCTGTTAATTCTGAAATTATGGATTTGGCTGTCATTTTGTCGGATAAGATAGCTAATTGAATTCTAGAGTATAGAAAAGATAAGAATTCAGGGAATTCTTCCCCTTTCCATTTTTGTGGTTATATTTTGGACGCCCTTTGTTTCAATTCTGAGTTCCCGATGTTAGGTTGGAAATGGACTCTAAAAGAACCTATTCCTATTCATGTGTATCACAATTTCTTATGGAAAGAACATTTCAAACTTCATATTTACAGAGTCTGCCATGGTTTTCTAATACCAATCTACCAAACCATTTTTGGTCATTTCCCTCCTAGACTGTCCAATAAAGCCAAGACTGATTTGTCTTCTATCGGAGATTGGTTCGGAGAAGAAAAATTCACTTATATCAGAATTTTTGGGAGTATTGTTCAGCCACATATCCTTCCCCTATATGTTCCAGATAAGCTGTTAGCTCAGGAAATTTCCTATCAACTGAAAGTTGAAGGAATGTCTAGAATTTTGAAAAGCAATAAAAAGCTTATGTGGCCTAGCTTTCCTTTTAAGTGTGGTGACTATAATCCTAATAGTTTTTCTCATGCTGAGAAAGAAGTTCGTAAGATTTCTAATCTTAAGTTTTCAAAAATTCTTGGAAGACAATACGACCTAAGGAAAGTGGCATATGATTTTACTACGTCTATTTCGATTGCCCGATTCGAGCATGAACCAGAAATTTTTGATGATTTATTTGTTTCCATGGATGATATATCCCAAGTCTTTGATTCAGCCAAGTCCAAGTTACACGCTGAGGACTTGAAATTTTTTTTGTTGTATAGAAGCCAAAGGTTACTTAATTTGCCTCTTGATCAGTTGAGAGCTCCCATACAGGAGAAAGCATCACAACAAGCAGGAAGTAGTTCTGGTAAAGAAGTAGAAGGAGCTGATCCTGTTTTAGGGAAAAAGGATGACAACAGTAAAGCTGACAGTGTAAAAACAGAAACGACTTCTCAAAAAGATACACAGAAGCCTTTAGTACAGACAGAAAAAGGGAAGACTGGCACTGATGTCCAGGTACATATTGAAAAGGGAAGTACAGAAAGTAAAAACACTGAATAGGCATCCAAGAATGATGCAGGTTCTCAACTGGGAGGACAAGTAGATACTGAATTGGTTGTTTCTTCTCATTTGCTAAATCAATATCAGCAATTTGCAGAGCAGATAGGATTGCAAAACAATCCTGAAGTTGACGATCCCAAAGATCAGGATGTGGAAATAATTCTTGAAAACCCGACTAGAGAAATTATGCTAAAGATAGAAGAAATCCCTCCTTTAGATATATTCTACAGTCCCAAACACAGGGCTGTGGTAAGAAAAAAAAGGAAAAGGAGGAGAACAGATCAAGATGCTCTTTTGGCATCACAGGGGGAATTGCTAAATGTTGTTTATAAAAATGATGAGGTGGATCCATATGAGGATCTGACCAAATTGTCTCAGTATGCTGGTGCCTATAGTGCTGCCACTATAGATAAAGCTTCCGAAGTTTCACAGCTAGTAAAACAAAATGATATGCAAATAGATATGTTTGAAGAACAGGTTGCAGGTGATCAACAAAAGATAATTCAGTTGGAACAACGGGTACAAGATGCAGAACTCAGAGCTAAAGAACTAGAAAGCAACTCAGCCTTGAAAAGAAAAAGATTGATGAACAAGCCTTGAGAAAACAACATCAGTTGGCTCAAGAATTAGAGAAGCTACAAAATATTTTACAAAATGAGAGAAATTCAAAGCTTGAACAGGAAAAAATGTTCCAGTCAGAAATGGACAAGTTTAAGGAGTATCCCAAGCTGGATAAATTCATTACTGAGGCTCTTGAAATGAACAAACTGCTATCTCAACAGTTAAATGAATTTTGTTTAAAGTTGACACAAATTGAGCCTTTGTACGAAATTACATCGTCTTTGATAGATAAATCAGTCACTCTTAGGCAAGAAATTGAAGATGTTGATGATAAAATTTCTGAGTTTCTTTCATGGCAAGATACAGAGAAAGGAAAAAAATCTAACCTTGCTAGAATTGAGGAGAGACACAAGGAAATTCTATTTATGGAATGGGAACAACAATTAATGAAATTAGAAAGAGCTACATCAAGGGCTAAAATTTTAATGAATAATACAACACATTTGATTAATGACAATCTGTACGCTACAAATTTGATCTCAGATTGTATTCCAGGTGAGTTACCTAAAGTAAAAGAAGTTGATTCTAGGTGGAAGCAAGAGATAATTGATAAAAATAAAAAAATTAGCAAACTTCAAGGAATTTCATGGGATAATATGTGGTCTTATCTAATCAAGCCATACAGTGAACAGATGTCCATCAAATTCCTTTCGAATGCTATTCAATGTATCATTCCTGAATTCTCTGATGCTACATACGTTGGACAGTTACATTAAAAAATGACTCGACCAACAGAAGTCGAAGATATGCTGAATCTCTGCCACCTTCGTTCATCCATCTCAATCGATGATTGACGAGCTAGTCTACTACAAGTTCGCATTTTATTTTAGATATATTATAGGAATAGTTTTAGTTATTTTGTTTTATTGAGTACCTATTTAAACCCCTTTCATGCATTTAGAAAGGGGTCCTTAATTTGTAATATCTTTTGACTTGGAGATTACATTTTTGTACTAGATTTACTTCTATATTCTTTTATAAAGGGTCACATCTGGTGATTCTGTGTGGAATTATTTTTTAAGAGTTGGATTTCTGTAGCTCGGAGTTGATTTTGCATTGTAATTGCTGGATTCTATCTATTCACTCTTAATTTCTTTTGTCATATGTATTATCTTTTAAATTTGCTAATTTTCGAGGCTTCAAGATTTTTGGGACTAGAAGGAGGGCCAAAGCTATGAATGGCAGATAAATCTAAATTTGAAAGCCATTCTAAGAGAACATGAATTATAGAACTGCACATAACATCTTCAGAGATTTCAGGAATTTGTTTAAGAAGAGTGGTTGGTTTAAGTATAAATGTGTGTTTGTCTATTGGTGCTGTGTTTATAAAGTTGCACTCTGTTGAACTATGATTCAATGGTAGTGATACAGCTACGTGGACTGCTTGTTGAGCTGAAATTTGTTGAAGGTTAAGCAAAGCATTGCCTAGAGATCGTATCATTTGAATAGCATCAATTTTTCTTTTATCCTGTTGTTTTCGTATACTTTTGAATGCATTTGTCATGGATCTGTCAACTTTAGTCATATATGAAGTGCAATATGAAACTGCAGCATATGCACTTAGAACATATTGAGCATCTGTATTTGCATTCCATAGGTGTCGCATATTGTATGCAAAGCTATTATTCCATATTTCTAATAGTTTTCGTTGCAATAATACCATTGGTTGTGTTAATGTACTTTGTATTAATTCGATGTAAGCAGTCTCTGTTAACTGGAATTCATGTAAAAAATCTTCATGGCTAGTTAATTTGTCATAGTGTTTGTTCTCTACGGTGCTTTGCAAGGACAAAACTTTTTCATTTATTGAATCATGTACCAAAGTAATTGGTTCAAGAATCCTTGTTCTTTTCATTGGTGGCATTGGAAATTTGTATCTATACTATGATGCTTTTCTTTTTTTTATAGCTTTTGGTATGATTATGTTCATGTATCTTTGCGAGTTCTGGATCAAGGTGATTTGTGGTAGAAGTTATATGGTTATCCAAGAAGTTTTCAATTTCTAAGTTAGTATTAATTCCATATACTAGAGCATTTTCTATGCATATAGGAGCATGTTCATGTGCACTATCTTTATTTTGGAACTCAGTTACAAAGTAATAATCTAATATTTTTCCAAAAAATGTGCTATGTTGACAGATCAATTGCTTCAATCCATTTGTCTTATGAATATAGTAACGTGTACATGTTACTGGGTCCTTTCTGAAAAGATAATCAATGTTGCATTTCTCAATTGTTTCAATGTGTTTCTCTTTACTTCTATTGCTATGTAATTTAATAATAATTTGTACTAGTGGTGTTCAAAGATACTTTGCAGTTGTAAATGTAACAAAGAAAGTTGGAGGGCCTAATTGTCGTATCATTGCAAATATATGTTTATGCATTTGTTGATGGTAATCAGTACAAATTCTTATGTGTTTGAAATCTATGTATCCGATCTTACTTTTTAGTAAATTTTCTAAGTTGGGCTTGTACTTAACATCTTTTGCCAACAACTTTGTTCCTTGTAATTTTATTTTTCTTATTCATACTGAGATGCATGGGATGACCTTTTCAATGAGTATTTCCATTGTCTTGAAGAACAAATTTGTGATGTGATAGGAAAAGTGACCACTGCAATGCATTAGTTCCCACTTTACTATTTCTTGGTAACGAAATCTTTGTAGTATATCATCGTCACGTGGATCTGCAAAGAATAGTGATATCACTATTAGTATCTATGCGATGTTTTCTTGCTAGATGGTAGTTTTCAATGTCTATGACTTCAACCATTTTTTTCCATGTATTTATTTTTCAGATTCGTATGGTAATTTGTTTACTAAGTACTATGTATCTTAGATTTTTTTTCCTCAAAGATGAGAAGAGCTTCGATAATATTTTTTGGTTTATTGAATATATCTCTATGACAATGTTTACTAGTACAAAATACTATTTTTACTATTATATTGTATCTTTGATTTCAAAACAGTAAAATAAGAGGGGCAAAGTTGCAAGTAACTAGTTCCTATTTTGCATCCCCATTTTTAAATTTTTAGAATAAATTCCATTTAAAAATAAGTCCCCTTTTTATATCTTTTACATGAATAAAAATATGCATATCATATTTTATTCACAAAGTTTACAAGTTTTAAAAACTTACCCATTTGATGAGTTAAAAGACCTCTTAACATATTTCAAACATATTAGAAAAATTTTATACTTAGAAATATGTTAAAATGAATAGTAAATCGCAATCGGAAATTTGGAAAAGTTATTTTAAAGAGTTGTTATTGCTTTGAGAAGTTCCGATGCGATGGCACTCAATCGCAATCGCAATTCAGAATAATATTAAGTATTGCACTTTTTCTATTTATAACAATGCGATGCGATTTATCGCAATCGCGTCTCGGAAAAAATATTAAACATTGCATTCATCTCATTGGAAAATTCTGATGCAATTGCGCTCAATTGAAATTGCTTTTTTTGTATTAGTTCGATGTACGCAATTTATATTTAGAAATATGTTAAAATGAATAGTAAATCACAATCGGAAATTCGGAAAGGTTCTTTTAAAGACTTTTTATTGCTTTGAGAAGTTTCGATGCGATCGCGTTCAATTGCAATTGCATAAAATTCTGAGATAGATTGTAACAGTCCACTTCATTTTAAATCTCCGATGGGATCGGAATTTGGAAAAAACGTTTTCACTGAAACAAATTGCAATGCGATCAACATTTATTACAAGGATTCGCCGATCTCTGATTGCTACGTGGCTTCTCCAGAGATTTATCGCACACATTATAAAAATACCATTCACTACCTTGTGAGCATGCGATATACCACTACGCTTTTGTAACATCATCATTTTGCTATAAATATTTGAAATTCTATGATATAATATTACACAACATCAGTGTATACAAGCAATAACAGAGAATGCAATTATAGAAATTTAAAATTTAAATTAAGTTATGTTCTAAATCAACTTTATTATTTTTGTATTATTATTTATTTTAATTATAAAAAATTTAAAAAATTATTTAAAAAAATTAATTATAAAAAATTATTAGGATTGAAATTTGTTGAAATGTTAAATAAATCTAATACAAATAATAATACTTAAAATTGTATTTTTAAAAAATAATTTTAGTAATTGGGATTATGTTAAATAGTTATAGTGAATAATTCTTATTTTTCTAATTCAGATTCAAACTTTCACCAATTACATGATAAATATTAATGTGTTGATAATTATTACTTAAATTAGTTACATTTGAACTAACCTATACCATTTTCATATATATGTAGATTAACTTTGCAGTTTGACAGTTTTCGAACTTCACACCTCTCAAATATTTTAGCCATGAGTACAAATTGTACTGTGGCTAATTATATCAATTTAATGGTTTTGATATTTCTCGGGATCTTATCTCATTAAGTGTTTCGTGCCAATTTTTATGGCCTTATTAATTCTGCTCAACTTGCTATTTTAACTAATTCGCTTTTCGTTTCGTGTGCATAGAAATGCGTCTGAGTAGAGACAGTTCAGTCTATTAGTGTTGTACGAAAGCTTGTCCATTGAAGGTTATAAACATTTCCAATTAATATCACATTAACAATGTTCAAGTTTTGCCACATTAACTTTACTTTTCAAATATTCTTTATTCTGAATATAGTATAGTTGAAACCATAGGTAATAAAGATAAGTTTATAAGCCCATGGGTAATTATATAAAGACTTTTATCGTAAGTCGAGACGAGTAAATTAAGTTATGTTTGTACTATATATTGTACACTGACGAAAGAAGCTGATCCCCGAGGTACTTGACATCAGTGCTGAACTTCTCTAGACTGACCCGCAGTCATATATAGCATTACTAAGTACACATCAGCCACATGCTAATAAGAACATCATAAATAAAATTGTGATGCATGGAGCTTTTATTACTTGTATGATTAGAAGTTGCAAATATAACATATGGTTAACACTTTAAAACTGGAATCTATCACGTTTAAAATGCTCAACCATAGATTAACTAATTATAAGTATATTATAGTTAAAAAAATAAGTTTTTATTTACGTTAACTATAATTTAATACTTAATATATATATATATATATATATATATATATATATAGTAGATATTTATTTTGTTCAATTTGCCACTTCTCTTTAAATTATTTGTGCTAATAGTTTGTTTATTTATTATTTTATATTATTATGTTTATTTATTATTTTATACTATTAAATATTGAATTTCAATTGCAAAATACTCTTAATTTATATAATTTTTATTAATGTAAATTTAGTGAATTATGATAAATAAATATAATAAATTATTTTTTAAAGTAATTTTCCACTTAAATTATTATTATCAATTATTTTTTTGTATAATATTTAGATATGACGAAGTTCTTATAAATTTAATTTGCATAATATTTATACATCTTCTATACTATGTATTTTTTTTTTAAATAAATATTCAATTTTATTTTTAGTGCTTGCTACTTAGTTTAATTTAATTACTAATTTATTTCGTATTGTTATTATGTAATTGGTATTGGTTAAATGTAATTAATATTTAACTTTTTTCAGACCATTGTTAAAAGACAAATTAAGCTTAAAAAATAAATTAGGCTGGGGATGTTGTTTAGCCTTCATTAAATTATGAATAGTGATTAATATATTTTTGCCTTTCCTATGAAATTTGATTAAAAACGCTTTTAAGAACCATTGGGTCCAGGTCATTAAATAATTTATTAAAAAACATAAATTACAGATTTATCTTTGTCTGATTCGAGGATTAGATTAAAGTAAATGCACATCAAACCTACATGCTCCTACATGAAAAGATTTGGTTGACTAATCCCATGCATGCCAATAAGCATCAAACCCGATAAAACTTATTCATTAGCAATATATTCCTCCAGTTACGTTACTATGTAGGCATTGAATATTATTACAGACAATTAAATGGGGTGGAATAAATATTTCAATTTATTTAAATATTTCAATTTGTAATGTCACCCACATAGTTTTGACTTGCTGCTCCAAATTATTGAATTTTGGTATGTGGAGTTGTTTAGTTTTTATTATTATTAAATTATAAATTAGTTATTAATATATTTTCTAGTGGGTTGAAAATACTTTTAAGAACCGTTGTATCCACATCATTAAATAATTTATTAAAGAACACAAATTACAGATTTATCTCTTCTCGCTTCGAGGATTACATTAAACTAAATCCATGTCGAATATACATTTATCATCAGTCATTTCTTGATTGTACAAATGCTCACAGCTGTCCACCTATACTACTGCCAAAACCATCATGAAAAAATAAAACTCAAATTTCAATGTTATTAACTATACATAGAATCATTATTAACAATAAGGTTTTCTGCATCGAATATGTAATTTATCATATCCATTATGCAAGTGCAGATCTGAGTCAGAGGATCTAGTCGATGTCACAAACATTCCATGTAGATCTCTTGATATCAACAATCATTAATTAAAAATTAAATAACATAAAATTATGGCAGTTGTACCAGTTTCTACTTTGCAGTTGTTACTATGCTTGAAGCTTTCTAAATATTATTTCCGCTCTTTAGATTTTCTGTTCTTGATCCTCCAAATCTTTGTATTCTGCTCAACAAATTTGCAACTATATTTATGGTGTGACTCGACGCTGTACAAGCAAGATTTGGCAAGTCAGGCTGGAACTGTGCGCCTCTGGTTGCAAGGTTTGTTAAGCATAGTTTCTCTTACTCTTTCACGTAATTCCATATGTTAAATTCTCTTTCTTGCTTTGATTCTGAGTGCAAAGTGAATGATATTCTACCTGCAATTTACATATTATGCACTGTGTTTTTAAATGATAGCAGATGGAACATTGATAATTGCAATTCCATTCGAATTTGATAAATTTGATACGTCTTACAAATCTCGTTTCTTTTTGAAAAATTTACAAATTTCCTAAAAGTACTTATCAAGATTATGTCCTACAGACAAAACATAGAAAATAGAATTTTGTTACGTCTCTAGTATGAGAATACCATTTGTATCAACCTCAGAGGATTCAAAGTCATTTTCCTTGGAACGACTTTGTTTACTAAAGCTACCATTCATTAAAAAATGTAGATTATTATCATCATCATTTTCTGAATCAAATTCTACTTCATTTGTAGCTTCGGCCCATGAAAAAGGATTTGATTTGAGACTATGA
The DNA here is from genome assembly GCA_034641835.2 of Pinus albicaulis. NCBI lineage: Eukaryota > Viridiplantae > Streptophyta > Pinopsida > Pinales > Pinaceae > Pinus > Pinus albicaulis. Next base: position 889,625,937 of record CM076575.1, read on the forward strand.
AACTTCGACATCTTATCATCTTCGATATTGGCGGAGTTTTCCTCCTTCGAAGAAGCTTATCCATTTGCAATATTAAAAATTTTGTTTACTAAAGCGTCTGTTCATTAAAAAATGTAGATTATTATCATCATCATTTTCTGAATCAAATTTCACTTCATTTATAGCTTCAGTGTTAGCAGCTCAAAAACTATGTTCTTGTTCATAGAACAACATAGTAGCAGGATTATTATCATTTCTATCTAGAAGCACTTTGACCTTGACTTTATGGTGCAAAATTCGAAGATCTCCAATACAGACTTGCTAGACGTTAAATAACATCCAAAGGCGTACAAAGTCGAAACAAATATTAAATATGATGAGAAAAGGAGAGAGAAAAGAAATGCTTTTATTCCTTAACAATAAAAACTGTTATTAGAATGTCTTTCTCTTACAGAGAGTTTTACAAAATAGTGACTGCTGCAAGACAAAACTGATTGTTCATCATTTTAGAAAGCAATTGGAACAAAAAAAACTGGAGATAAAAAATGGAATAGTGAAAACAGAAGTAGCTGATACAACAGATGCAAAGCCAAGGGTAGTTAAGACAGTCCCAAAAACAAAACTCTATGACATAAATTAAAGTTTAAGCTATTTTGTGGCCATTGGCATCGTCCAAAAAATTATTGCATGTTGTGCATATTATGGAGGCAAGAAAATACAAGCAGCTCAGTTGAAAGTTAGTCAGAATTAATCTTTAAACAATTGTTTCCATAATACAAGACACCTAACAAGAGTCGTTAGTTTAATTGATTGACTAAAAGCAATACTAGGAGTAGTGAAAACAGAAGTCGCAAATAGAACAGATGCAAAGGTAAGGGTAGTTTATAGGTTATGTAGTTATAACTTAGTCAGAATAGTGCTTGTTACACTATAGTCTAGAGATTTGTAGCAAATTAGAGTAGCTACCCAAATAGTCATATTAGTCTTATTTCTATGGACCTATGGTGGTGGTAGTCTTAGTCCCATGCCCTAAGTTATTATTATAGGATCTTAGAAATTTCATATAGTATAAATCAAGATTGTTCTATGTCATCTATTATTCACATTATCCTACACAAGTTACTATGTCTCAACTTCTGGTATTGCTCTTATTCTTTAGTCAATTGATACCTTTGGATAGTTAATTTGTTGATTTTTTCTTGATGTTTTAGCAAAGTTAGGTGCTACTTGCTGCGTTGAATGGAATATATCAATTTGGAACGATGGAATGTAGCGACATGCAACTTTCAAAGACGTTACAACAACTAATAGCAGAAGAAGACACCGCTAATATCAAAATAGACTGTAGAAACAAGGCAACGAAGAAAACAAGTGTTGGATTCTTTGCATGTAGACCTTGTAAGAAGTGGTTTACTTGCAGCTTCAAATGGTGCCAATATTGTTGTTGTATGCAGTACATCTGTTAATATGCAAAAAAATAATAAATAGTTCTCAAAGATCAACACGAAGGAAAGCAAAGAAAAAAACAAATAGTCAATAATTTAAATCTAGATGTCATACTAGGTCGTATAGATACGACTTCAGATGATCCAAATTTCGTTGTTGTATATACCATCATTGTTAATGTCCATAGAACAATGTCTGGTTGGTAGCAATCATCATAGAATACATTTATTCGTCATTGAAATGAATATTTTGTCTTATCAAAAAAAGTAGTGCAAGCACCAAATTTTCAAAATATAATGATAAAATTAGTCCATATTATGTTGACCTATTTGTTCAATATTTGCTACATTTACTTGGAAGTACATGATTTGGTGCAATAAAGTTGGGACTTGCATAAGGAATGAATGCTTTGTAATAACTAAGTCGATTCTCACATTTGGCTATTTGTATGAAGCATATTGTTGTCTTCAAGTATCTAATTGTAGCCACATATTCGTAATTACAGCTATGTTGCTTACAACTAGCAAAATTAGCTTTACTAGTCAAGACACATAGAATCTGTATTTCATGCTTTCTATTGTGTAGAAAAGTCAATTATTTCTAGAATACATAGCTTGTATGTGAGATTCATGTTTTCAGAGACAATAATCAATGTTGCATCTTCTTTGGTTTGCAATGATACTTCTGAAATACAGAGAGATGGAAAATAGGAACTAGTTACTTGCAACTTTGCTTCTCTTATTTTACTATTTTGAGATCAAAGATACAATATAATAGTAAAATTAGTATTTTGTGCTAGTAAACATTTTCATAGAGATATATTCAATAAAGAAAAAAAAATATTATAGACGTTGTTCTGATCTTTGAGGAAAAAAAATCTAAGATACATGGTACTTAGCAAAAAAATCACTATACGAATCTGAAAAATAAATACATAGAAAAAAATGGTCGAAACCATAGACATTGAAAACTACCATCCAACAAAAAAACATCGCATAGATACTAATATTGATATCATTTTAATGAATCATAGTCTCTTTAGACTACAACAATTTGCATATACTCCTAGAGATTGTTTGTTCAATGCATTTGAAGTGCTTTTTCACTTTCGTTACTCGTCTATTGAACTGCGCAATGGAATAATATAACATTTTCCCAATTGTCTACAGCGAAATGACACATAGGCAAAAGAGTCATACCAATATGAACTAGATCCTGTAATGTTATATCAACTTCATGGAATTCACGATGTTGACACATACCTTCGTAGAATGTGTTTTTCTGCATCTAATAGCAATTTCCAATCTGAAAGAGGCCTATGGGGAGACACATTTTGCATACAGTGGCTATCAAAGTGGTTGAACATACCAATTGGGGTCTGGTCGCTAACAATGAAAACAAGGTATTTGTTCTTCAACCACGATCTAGATACGATTCCACTAAACATTTTGTTTCATGATACAAATCCAATTATTGGACATTTTGAACCCCTATTATACAAAAGATTATGTAGATGTAACTTTGTACCAAATTATTCCTTGTCACCTCTTTGCAAACATCTTGAAAACCATTATGAATTCGTTGTTCATGAAATGAAAATTCATGGATTGCATATAGCAAAAACAACTATGTCGAAATGTGCTAATAGCATGTTTACTGCAATTTGTTATTTAATAGCACCTGAATTTGATGAAAAATCTCTTAGACTCTACATTGTCCAATCTTTTTGCAATGCACTAATGGCTAGGAGCAATGATGCATTGAATTGTATAGAAAAACACTTAACAAATGAAACTATACAAAGTCAAACAATGGTTGCAGATTGGCAACAATACCTAATTAATATGGCAATGCCATATGAAAAAGGAGGAGTTGAGGGAACATCATTTTGCTTCCAATGGACATCGATCATATTTAATGTAAACATACAAATATGGTCATTTACTAGTAAAACCATTGTAAATTACTACCAATCAAAAACAAATTTCAACCAAACGTACAACATATTATCATTTGAAACAAGTACATCACACATTCATTATGAACCGTTACTATCAAATCAAAATAAAAATCGGTGCAATTTGCAACATAGAATAGTACAAATGCACAAAAACACCAACAATAGAATAAACTTGCGCAAATTGAAACAAATGATACGTACAAATGACCCAAATAAAATTGGACAAAATAGAAATAAAATAGCAAATAAAAATTGCTCATCACGAAAAAGTACTCCGATAGAAATTTACAAACAACAAATCGAAGACACACCAAAAACCAAATGTCCAATATGCAAGACATTGCAATTTCAAAAGAACGTCTCAAGCATTGGACTTGAATTAGAAAAAATGTACATAAACATATCTAGAAAAAAGAAGACATTGCATTTAAATATCATTTGTCGATCTTGCAAAACAACACTTGCGAATGAAAATTTGCCTCGCTTTGCAACACCTGAACAAATAAGACGTAAAAAGCCATTGCAAACTGTAACAAAACTTTCAGAGCTTGAGGAAAGACTTGTTGCATTGAGAATTCTGTTTGCACAAATAAGACAATGTGGGAAGAAGCGATCACAAATGTGCTTAACTGGTTCAATAATCAATGTACCTGTCCAGATGGACATTGTCCAAAAAGCATTTCCACAATCCATAAACAATACAATCACAATTTCTATTGCATTAAAACGACGTCTAGAATACAAGAATGCATATCAAACAGGAAAAGTGCGTGTGCATATTGTCATGAGAGCACTTAAAGAACTATGTTCTCGAAATTTGTATAAAACTGAAAACATTTCGATTAATAACAATTGGAATCATATACTTGAATTGGACAATAAAGGTAATAAATCTGATGATGACAACATTGATAGCAAAAGTGAAACTGATAGCATTTCAGAAAGTGAAAAGCCAACTGAAACCTTGGTACATGGATTCATAGCTTCACAATGAATTCATGATTTACAAGACAAGCTTATTGAAATAGCACCAGCTGAGGGACAACGACCACTTGGGATATTCAAAGACAAACATGCAGAAGAAATGAGTTTCCCAACACTATTCTTTGGAAATCCATGTGATGATGATATACTACAAAGATTTTGTTACCAAGAAATAGTAAAATGGGAACTAATGCATTGCAGTGGTCACTTTTCCTATCACATCACAAATTTTTTCTTCAAGACAATGCAAATACTCATTGAAAAGGTCATGTCATGCATCTCAGTACGAATAAGAAAAGGAAGTACAAGCCTAACTTAGAAAAGTTACTAAAAAGTCATATTGGATACATAGATTTCAAACACATAAGAATTTCTCCTGATTACCATCAACAAATGCAGAAACATATATTTGCAATGATACGACAATTAGGTCCTCCAACTTTCTTTGTTACATTTACAAGTGCAGAGCATCTTTGGACACCACTAGTACAAACTCTTACTAAATTACATAGCAATAGAAATAAAGAGAAATACATTGAAACAATTGAGGAATGCAACATTGATTATCTTGTCAGGAAGGACCCAGTAACATGTACACGTTACTATAGACATAAGAAAAATGCATTGAAGCAATTGATCTGTCAAGATAGCACATTCTTTGGAAAAATATTAGATTACTACTTTGTAACTGAGTTCCAAAATAGAGGTAGTGCACATGAACATGCTCTTATATGGATAGAAAATGCTCCAGTATATGGAGTTAATACTAACTTAGAAATTGAAAACTTCTTGGATAACTATATAACTTGTAGCACAAATCACCTTGACCCAGAACTCGCAAAGATACATGAACATCATCATACCAAAATCTGTAAAAAACGAAAAGCATCCCAATGTAGATACAAATTTCCAATGCTACCAATGAAAAGAGCAAGGATTCTTGAACCAATTACTTCGGTAGATGCCTCGATAAATGAAAAATCTTTGTCCTTGCAAAGCACCTTAGAGCAAAAACACTATGACAAATCAACTACTCATGAAGATTTCTTAGATGAATTCCAGCTAACAGAAATTGATTACATCGAATTAGTACAAAGTACATTAACATAACCAATGGTATTCTTGCAACGAAAACCATCAGAAATATGGAATAATAGCTTTGCATACAATATGCCACACCTATGGAATGCAAATACAGATGCCCAATATGTTCTAAATGCATATGCTGCAGCTTCATATTGCACTTCATATATGACCAAAGTTGACAGATCTATGACAAATGCATTCAAAAGGATACAAAAAGAGAAAAATTGATGCTATTCAAATGATACGGTCTCTAGGCAATGCTTTGCTTAACCTTCAACAAATTTCAGCTCAACAAGCAGTCCACATAGCTCTATCACTACCATTGAATCATAGTTCAAGAGAATGAAACTTTATAAACACAACACCAATAGACGAACGCACATTTATACTTAAACCAACTATTCTTCTAAAACAAATTCCTGACAACTCTGAGGATGTTATGTGCAGTTCTATAATTGATTACTATATCAATAGGCCTAATGCTATTAAGCATATATGTTTAGCCAAATTTGTATCAAAGTATAGCCAAGATGGCAAACCAATATCAAAAATAAAAAAAATAAAAAGTGATTCGATTCATTAAATACAAAAAACACATTGACTATGAAAACTATTAAAGAGAAAAACTTTTGCTATATTTTCCATTCGAAAACAATGAAAATGAACTAAAGCAAGACTGCTCTACATGGAAAAGTGCATACATGTTGCATAAGAACACACTAAAGAACAATGAAACTAAGTTCACATATAACATGAACAAGAAATGGGGTGATTTGGAAGAAGCAATTCAAAAAATTGATAGCAGCACTGCAACTTCTAATTATACAATAAAAAATCCTAGAATGTCTGATGATGTTACTGAGAAGTATGACTTAGATAAAGATTTGCAATTTCCCCAATGAAATGAGAAAAAAAGACATCTTAACATTGGTTTTAAATTTACAGAACATCCATTTATGCTTAGCAATGAGGAATACTACAAGATTAGGAGAATGCTAAATAAAGAACAACAAGCAATACTCAAAGACATTGCAATGAAAAAACGAAAGAACATAGACAAACCATTCTACTTATTTTTGACTGGAGGAGCTGGTACTGGGAAAACATTGACAGCAAAAGAAATATTCCAAATTCTCATGCGCATCTACAATGAACATTACAATACAGATCCTTTGAAGCCAAAAGGTTTGATATTAGCATACACAGGTAAAGCTGCATATAATGCAGGCGGAGTTACAATTCATTCTGCATTGCGAATGCCTTTCAACAAATCTAGTTTTATTCCACTTAGCAACGATGTATTAGATAATTTAACACAACTGTATGAAGAATTAAGGGTTGTTCTCATTGATGAAGTATCTCTAATTGGAAGTTGTTTTCTATATCAAATTAATGATCGATTAAGAAACATTAAGCATAGCCAAAAAAAATACTTTGGAAACATTGATATCATATTTTGTGGCGACTTATACCAAGCACAACCTATACAAGATTCACTAATATTTGAACAACCTACAATAAGAAAGCAACCAATAACATATGACTTTTGGAAAGAACATGTAAAGTACTATGAATTGCACATTGCAATGCGTCAAACAAATGAAAAATTCATTAGCATTTTGAATAGGATGCGTTTAAATAATCAAATAGAAGATGATTTGAATTACCAAATAGACATTGTATTCGAAATGCTCCTACTGATCCTACTTTCCCCTATCTATTTTTTAGGAATAAAGATGTAGCATTACATAACAAGAAAATGTTGTCTATTGTTCCTAGTGATGAAATCGTAATTAATGCAATTGATTACGAAGAAGAAAACCATGGACACATACCATCTCATGCACAAATGGCAACATTGCCTTCACAAATTGTCCTAAAACTTAACATGCTAGTTGAAATAGATGCACGAAACTATGACTTACAAGATGGTCTAGTCAACGGTGCAGATGGTATCATTAAAGCATATGTAAAATTAGAGAATTTTGATGTAATATGGATCAAATTCTATGATGAACGTGTTGGCCGTCGCCAAGCACATAAATTTTCTTTTCTATATAGCAAAGGAATTTCTAGTGATTGGACTCCCATACTGCGCACAACAAAGCCAGTTTTTGTATTAGCAAAAATAGGCAACTTGAAAATAAGAAAACAATTCCCAATCCAACTAGAAATACGACGCCATGGATTAGTATATACAGCTCTTTCTCGTGTGAGAAACATAGAATCATTGTATTTGCTTAGTCCACTTAAGAAACAAAATTTCCGAATTTGACACAAAATTTCTATTGAAATGGAACGTTTATATAGAAATGAAAAGTGGCAACTAGACTACAACTATTCATTATTAGAAACAAAAGCATATATTTCAATTATTTCTCTAAACACTCGCAGTTTACAAATACATATTGATGATTTGTTAAATGACTATGATCTAATGCAATCTCACATCCTATGTTTACAAGAAACACATTTAAATAATTCAATGCTTCTAAAAAGAATTGAAACATTCAATTGCATATCAAATCATAGTAAACATGGTTTACTAATTTGTATTAAAAAGCATATAAATATCTTGAACCATATTCATTTTGAAGAAAAAAACATTGAAGCTACACTAGCAAAGCTGCTTCTTCATGACATGGATATTATAGTTGTGAATCTCTATGTTGCACCATATGCAACATTGAACAATACATTGGATCTTCTTTCAAAAGCATTATGCAAAATACATTCAAATCAAACAATAGTGATTCTCGGTGATTTCAACATCAATATGCTTGAAAAAAACAACAAAACAAACAAACTAAAATCGTATATGCACAATTACAACCTTTATTTTCTTTTAGAGACAAATAAAAATCAACAATTATCAATCATTGATCACATATGGTCGAACATAACTTGTAGCTATAAGTCTTTCAGATTAGATACATATTGGAGCAACCATGATACTATTTGTCTCATCATTGAAGACAAAAATGCAACACAAACACAGTGCAAATGAAAGTAGTCTAATGCTTTTTTCTAGTCAATAGTATCATAGCCTCTTAACTACTATGACTTTGAATTCTAATTGTCTGTCTTGCAGATTGCTATAGCTTTTTACAATGAGTCAAATTTCCAAAGACAAGTCACAAAAAGAGATAAACACATCCAGGTTTGCTTACTAGACTAAACTTACTTACCGTTCAATGCATATGTATAGATATATCTCTATGTTTAACTATTTATTTCTTTCTACAAAACTATTGCAAGATCTATTCTTATATTACTAGTGCTAAGTTCTCAATAATGTACCATGCTTAAACTTGACAATCATCACCAATTGCTTATTTACATCAGAACTGTTACATGCATAATTCTATGAATCCCAGTGTTCTTGTTCTTCTTTTCTTGTCAACCGTTGATTCCTTTTCCTCACCTTTCTCTAGAAACTTGTTAAGCTTTCTGTTCACTTTACATTTGAACCCTTTTTTACTAAGATCTCCCTCAATTTCCCATGTTACTTCTTGTCAACCTCTAAATTTCCATAAATATAACATCAAAGACAAATTAATTTGCTTCCAAAATTATAACTCCATTTTAGTTACATCAAACTAAATTATTTCATAATCCATATGCATCTTAATTCACATTGTGCAATTTGAACAAAATGTGTCCAATCTCATCATTATTTCTCTTAATATCGCTATCATCTTTGAAATTTTATCTATACATTCTTTTTTTGGGTTTCTTTTGTTCTATGGTGTTTCTATGTTATTTTTCTTTGAGTAGTTCAACAAAGTCAAATGACATATATCTTGATCAACATATTTATTCTGTAAACTGCCAACTACCAATAATAAGTAACAACGTTGGAAAGTGAGCTTGATCAAGAAACACATCCACACTTTCTTATTATGCCCAAGTTACTTAGTCTTTGATGCATATGTAAATGTTTTCATGCCAATTAGCAGTACCTGAACTTTAATACATCTGTGCTAGATGCGTTTACACGTTTCTATAGTACTGGAATTTTGTCATTTTTTCTATCAGCCAAAAAAACTCTTAATATTTGCAACTAAGATCAGTATATATCTCTATTGCACCAACAAAATTTTATAAATTTAGTATTGTATAGTTTATAAGTATTCCATTATCCAAGTTTTTAAATGCAATTAATATATCTCTCAATATCTAATACTCAGTTTCCAGTACAATATACAATGACCTTACACTTTTATTTTTATTCTTCGTTATTAAAATTTACCAAATACTTCGTGGTTGCATTCAAGCGCACGATTCAGTGACATTGCATCTTTTTGATCTCGCAGTTCTGCACAACAACCTACAATAGACAAAGAACAACAAATATCAAGTGTAACTGAATCAGACAAGTAAGTAAACTTGAAACAAATTCTTATACGTACCATTTACATAGCATTCATATTTATCACCAATATATTTTACTTCTAATTGTTTCTTTTGCCACATCAACATCATCAATACACAGATCGAAAGCAACATATTTAGCTCCAGTTACCATTGAAGAACTAAACATTCGCAAAACTGGAAGAATGTTCAATGGAGATGTTATGGTTATCTATAACACATATCTTGATAAAGTCCACAAAGCACGACAAATACTACATGCAGATTTGACAGATGCTGAAGGAATAATGACAATCACATTTTCCATACCAACTGAGCTTATTGAACAACATGGCCAAAAAATATCACCAGGAAAAGCAATATCTATTACAAATTTTAAAGTACTTCCTAAAACAAATTATGACCGCGGTGATTGTGATTGGATTCTGCTGCTAACTGAACTAAGCACCGTACAGAACATACCAAAAATTTGCAAAGAATATAAATTCATTCCAAATACAACAATAAAACACCTTACAACAAATACATAAACATATCCAATTGGAACGATTGCAGCAGTTGTGACAACTGCACGGAAAGTTGGTTTCCAATATACATTGCAAATTAAAGATGGAAATTTCAATGACAATAGAGCAACTGTAACATAAATTACTTTACAATGTTTCTATATTGCTAGTTCCATGCTACATTTCAATTCAGTTTCATAAAAAAAAAAAAAAAAACTTTCTGTATTCTTTTGCAGTTGCAGTTATTTGAAACATTTGCACCGCTCTATGATGAAATTGAGCAAGAATTGCAAAAAGGCCATCTTCCAATTATGTTATTAAAAAACATAACAAACAGGAAAGAACTGAGGGACAGAACACTTTGAACAACACAAGCTACATTCATCACAAAATTGAATGCAGAAGCAGCAGAAGAACTCAGAAAATTGAACCCTCTAACATTCTCTGTAAGTACAAATGAAAAAGTACCTCTACTACTCAATTTGTAATTGTTTCCCCATCTGTTTCTATTTTGACATATACTACTTGTCTTTCTCTATGAACAGATAAAAGGAACATTGAAAATTGCAAGCAATTACTCTACGCCATTTAAACCAGTTTGTGTTGAATGCAATTCACCAATACCAGCCTCTACAATGATAGAGGAGAATACAATTGATTGCCTAAAATGCAATAAAAATTCGACCTTTTCCTATTCTCAGTGTCTTAATTGCATAATCAAGTCCAACAATACCAATTTTCAATGTTGCATTCGAAGCAAATTCCTCTTGAAACAATTACTTCCCAACCTAGCGCATATGTCTTTTCAAGACTATGTTAAAAGGAAGCAAGCAACAATGTATATGCTACGCGATTTCAAAATCAATGGTACATTTACAATCAATGAAGACAACGAGATCCAATCTATTGACAGCAACGGAAGCCCTACCATGGCTAGGTATACTTATAATTACTCTTCATCTTTCAACAAAAAATCAGATATATGCAATTTAAATTATGCTATCCAAAATAGAAAGATTTGACTATTTTTCCCTTTTCTTTGCAACACCAGCACTTCTTCAAACATTGGTTACAACAGAATCACATAGTAATCCAGAAATCAGTGCACAGTTCTTCTCAATTTTTGTACAAGATTTTACTGCTCATCTGCCTTTCTCAAAGTGCAGTATGTTTGCAACATTTTGCCAGAACAAGAACGTAGAGGACTGTGAACTGGTTCAGAAGATGCAATGACCTTCTTTGCAAAAACATGGATCCAGACATGGATAGAGATACAAAGCTAGATACTTTGTGTGATTAATGAGCTAGTCTAATACAAGTTTGCATTTTAGTTTAAGATATTCTATTTTAGATATATTATAGGAATAGTTGTAGTTATTTTGTTTTATTGAGTACCTATTTAAACCCCTTTCATGCATTTAGAAAGGGGTCCTTAATTTGTAATATCTTTTGACTTGGAGATTACATTTTTGTACTAGATTTACTTCTATATTCTTTTATAAAGGGTCACATTTGGTGATTCTGTCTGGAATTATTTTTTAAGAGTTGAATTTCTGTAGCTCGGAGTTGATTTTGCGTTGTAATTGTTGGATTTTATCTATTCACTCTTAATTTCTTTTGTCATATGATATTCTCTTTTAAATTTGCTAATTTTCGAGGCTTCAAGATTTTTGGGACTAGAAGTAGGGCCAAAGCTATGAATGGCAAATAAATCTAAATCTGAAAGACATTCTAAGAGCACATGAATTATAGAACTGCACATAACATCTTCAGAGTTGTCAGCAATTTGTTTCAGAAAAGTGGTTGGTTTAAGTATAAATGTGCATTTGTCTATTGGTGTTGTGTTTATAAAGTTGCACTCTGTTGAACTATGATTCAATGGTAGTGATACAGCTATGTGGACTGCTTCTTGAGATGAAATTTGTTGAAGGTTAAGCAAAGAATTTCCCAGAGATCGTATCATTTGAATAGCATCAATTTTGCTCTTTTCATGTTGTTTTTGTATCCTTTTGAATGCATTTGTCATAGATCTGTCAACTTTGGTCATATATGAAATGCAATATGAAACTGCAGCATATGCACTTAGAACGTATTGAACATCTGTATTTGCATTCCATAGGTGTGGCATATTGTATGCAAAGCTATTATTCCATATTTCTAATAGTTTTCATTGCAAGAATACCATTGGTTGTGTTAATGTACTTTGTATTAATTCGATGTAAGCAGTCTCTGTTAACTGGAATTCATCTAAGAAATCTTCATGGCTAGTCAATTTTTCATAGTGTTTTTTCTCTAAGGTTCTTTGCAAGGACAAAACTTTTTCATTTATTGAATCATGTACCAAAGTAATTGGTTCAAGAATCCTTATTCTTTTCATTGGTAGCATTGGAAATTTGTATCTACACTGTGATGCTTTTATTTTTTTATAGCTTTTGGTATGATGATGTTCATGTATCTTTGCGAACACTGTACTAAGACTAAAGTTAGTCTTATCTTCCCTAGTCTTTGCCTGATCATGATCATATTTTTCCGTCACGCTCACCACAAAATAATGAAAAAAACAACACAGACTCTCTGTTTTTTTTTGTTTTAAAAATAATAAACGGTAAAAAAAAATTACATACCGTCTTTCGCACTCTGGTATGCTTTCAAAATAAAAACATTACAGTCTGTTACAATAGCCTCTCGGGCTTCTTACTTTATACATGCCACGCATATTAAAACATAAAACAAAAAATATATGAAATGAAACTAAACTAAAATTTGTAGGGCGTATTACAAATGCACTTTGTATATAGTTAAAACAATACAACAAACCAAATGTTGTGAAACCTTTTGTCGCGTCATAAAAACATTAAAACATTTCATTTACGCATATACCCGCGGACCTGAAAAGAGATTAAATCCGCTTCATAGACTGCATCGGATCCGAAACATAATATTACAAAGCAGCCAATACAAAAAGTTCTGATGCCGATTGAAACACAAACGCGTGATCAACTATTAACTGCACCATATAACATAGATCGGGTCCGCAGTTATAGCATAACAAATGGTTCAAATAAAAAACTCTGATGCCGATTGTTAATCGTACCCAAGTTCAACTTTTAGTTGTGACCTATAACATGCATCAGCTCCAGTTCCTTTCACTGTTCAATTGGGCGACAAAGAAAACGCTCCCGATACGTTTCAACTTGCAATGCAATATGATAATGCCACGTGGTCTTGTCCACTCGTGGACCTTGGCTTAAGTAGAGGCCCATTCTTATATGAAATAGCATGCGATGTCTTTTTCACCAACACTAATTATTTTTTAATTAATATTTTTGTTCAATATTGAAATATATATTTTTTTTATTAACATCTTTGAATTATTCAATAGAGTCATTATTTAATTTGTTTAATATAAATAATATAATATTGTGGCACATAGACTAGAAAGAACTTCTCATGACAATAAATAAATACGATAATATTCAAAATTCTAGATATCTTGTAAGAGTATAAGTGTGTACTCTTATAAATCATTAACTAATTACGCTAGATAATATGTTTTTTTAATATTATTGATAAATAAACTTACATTTACAAATAATTCCTCATACTAATTTTTACCATTGCTAATTTCACAATAATAACTAATTCCAATATCTTTTTTTGTAAGTTTACTACGTCTGTACTATTTTCTATCTTTGTAAAAAAACAAGCATAGTAGATACAAAAATTAGACCTCAACCTGCCTAAAGGAAACTAGGTCTATTAGCCATCTGAGTGCATTGTATGCTATCCAAAACATGTAATTTTTTGGATTCCTACAAAAAGTATTTAGCTAAGTAATATCAGAATTTACTAATACTAACATTTACATAATGCATTAAGAAAGCTAACAGCTAAAAAAACTGAATCTAACTTCTCTAGTCATCATCTAACTCCACTGCGGCCAGATCTTTAACACTGGAACCTAGCATGTCAACTTGTTCGATGGCCTTAATGTCCTTCTCCATTCTGCCAACACAAGCATACTAATGCAATTCACACAAGTTAATTTGCAAGCTGCTTTTGTTAATCTCTGCCAGCATGGAGACTGCCTTGGGATCCCCTCCTACTTCCTGAACTGAACTAATGGCATTAACTAGCAGACATTTTACTATCCAATAGGTTTTTATTAAGTGATGAAACAATGAGATTCTCCCTCGGCTATGCCCAGGGTCGATAATCACATGTTGTAGTTCTTTCGCTGCCATATCATCCTCTTCTACAATTTTGGTTCTAACTTTCGTCTCTCATCCGTTAATTAGACATTTTATAAAACAGGATGTCTACTCTGAGTATACCTGAAATAAGGGCTCCATGAGCTCTCTACTGGATTTCTTGCCTCTCTTGCCTAGCAAGATTCAAATTTTTTCCTTGCCTTTGTCCATATTGAGCTTTCTACCTCTTTTTTTCTTCACCATATTTGGATATCGGACTAAGAGGAAGACGATAACCACTAAAGCAACAAGACGATAGAAAATAACAAAAAAATTAATGAACAAAACATACAATTGACAATGGTTGCGGAAGGTAGTTGAGGCATAGCGATCGTCAGCCCCATGACGCTTCAGTAGACTATAAGCATACCTTCCACCCCCTTTTCCTTCTTACCTAAATTGCTACCTACCCCAGTTCAGAGCAGATGCAGATTAATAGGAAAATGTAACCAGGGGGCATAGAAAAACAAACAATTGTCCTCTTGCCGTCACAATCCTTGCCATTTGGCACCCCGATCGGGGGAACTAATTCCAATATTTGAAAAGTAAATATAAACATATTTATTTTTTGCAAATATTTTTACACTTTGTGAAATTTTTATTATTATTATTTAAATAAAACTATACTAATTTAAAAATCCAAATCACATTAAATTTACTTAAATTTAAATTATAATATATTTATTATTTTAAAAATACATATAAATCTATTTTTAATTTTAAAATTATTAATTAAATTTTAATTGTAGTCACTAATTTTATTATTTTGAAAGTTATTTTTATTTATTTACAATAGTCTTGTTATTTATTTAAAATAATCTTATACATACAGTTCTAGTTTTTGTTGGCATACTGGATCACCTAATGTTATAAAGTGTTTGAATACACTAATTACATCAAGAAACTATGGATGAAATTTAGGTTAATGAGCCAGCTTTCATAAATACCTAAATATAATTAAAAATATATAATATTTATAAAAATAAAAAATAAAAAATTATAAAACTTATGATATTTTAATATTTTTTTTAGTTACATTTATAAAGTGTTTGTTGTCTTAAGAAGCAATTTATATTTTGTAAATCACCCAAATCCCCTTTTAAACCCCTCAAACACCTTTGTTTGGCTCAAAATTCTTGTATTCCCCTCACCGAACACCCTCTCCAGCCTTAAAAAGCATTAAAATAGGCCTGAAACCCACTCTTATCTACGACAGGTTTAGTCGATTTTAAGCCCAGCCCCTTAACCACTTCCCCGCATGACCCCAGCGCTAAGACGAAGGGCCAGCCCCTAAGGCACTTATCGCATCGAAGGATTGGGTTGGAACACCTTTTTCCTTTGTAAACGAAACCCTTGATGCCATAGTATTTTTGTTATATTGAACCCCCACCGTGATCTGAGCCATTGATCTAGCTAGGTCCGATGACCCAGCGCTAATCGCAGTGCACCCGTCACCCCTATCCATCCACTCCTTCCATTGCGTGCGAGCCATCATTCTGTCTCCAGATCGGACAGCGCTCGCTCAATCGCATCTCCGCTCCAACCGCAGTCGGAACTACTTGCTGTGCCACCCCTCCGTCCCTCCCGATTGCGATCTTCCGATTAGATCGCAGCTGCCCGTTTCCCGTGATCTAATGGCCCTTAGTTAATCGCTTTCTGAGACCACCGGTTGCCACTATGTCAACCCATTCCATCACATTCTCACTCATTACCTTTCTAATCCGCCCGCTTTGAACTTTAATATTCCATATTAAAATTTATTTCATTTCTCCGCCTAACTGCATATTGACATTCCCGCTATAGCCACGGTTCCCACTTCTGTGTTACCACGCCACCACTCCTCCACAGCATTCTTCGGCCACCGCCCTGAATTTTATAATTGGTTTGTTTTATTGTATAGGGTACACAGACTCATGAATTCACTCTATTTTCCATAGTCTCAGTCACTACTCCTGTTAATTGAATATTTCATACCTAATCTAGTGGTCAAAGGAAAAGACACAGTTTGAACATAAAGAGAAAATGAATCAAGCCATATCTGCACTCAGCATCAGCAGTACATTTTCTCAGAATAGTACGGCCTCAGCAGAAGTTTTCACGCCTCCCGTAGTTCCCAAAGGCCACTCCACTGAGAGAAAGCTTCCAAAGACTGTCAGGACGGCAATAATGCAGGTATGGAAACAGAGAAGACCTCCAGTCACCTTACTTGCTTTAAAAGATAGAAAACACTGCCTTACATTCAGAAAGGACACCAAACAAACATCTTAGGTCGCTATCGACCTGATAGAGACCTCGAACTAGACCACCAAGTACAGCGCATTGCTACTAAGTAGATTTAATGTGTATCACCTACTTTTGCTATCCATATTTGCTATAAAGAACCCCAGAAAACATTTTGTAAAGGGTTGAATTGTGTTATTGCGAGTAGCAGAGTATTTTGTAAAATAGTAGGTTGGGAGGAGAAAGTTGAGACTGTAATCAGGTATTTGAGTTGAATGTATGTGACTGGTTTTGCATCAATTAATAAAGCAATTTCACAGGATCCTGGTCTATTACTACGGGTGATGTTATTCGTATCTCATTATTATTTACATTTTTCATGTTGTTCATTGCTCTTCTGGTACGAATCAGAAATATAGCATAGGATTTACCCTCAGATGTTATTTCCTGCTAGCTAATGTGTGAACTCGGAGCTTGCTGCTTGGATGTTTCTTGCTAGTCTCAAAGCAGGGAAATTTAAACGTCCTTCTCCGATCTATAGACTCTAGTTTTGCCTCAAATCTTGTCTCTGTTTTTCCCTTGGAACATGCTAAAGCAGACCTGGACTTAAATGACCTCTGGTCTGATCTATAAGCTGCCCTCTAGTGACTTGATTGAAAGCTGCCTTTGACTTTCCCTTTGAAAACCTTGGCTAGTTGTTTGCATGTAATTACCTTTCATGACTCCATGGCCCAATGGATGGTAAAGACCACTTAGCCTAGATTGGCTTTTAATTGCTGATGGTAGACAACAGCCTGCTCCAAACAGTCAAATTCATCCACCTCGTGACTCCACACTCCATAACTCTCACAAGACCAAATGACTCCACTCATAGAGGACTGTGAACTGGTTCAAAAGATGCAATGACCTTCTTTTCAAAAACATGGATCCAGACATGGATAGAGATACAAAGCTAGATAATTTGTGTGATCAATTAAATCAAATAGCACACATGTTTGGTAAAGTGCTGGAGATGTATATGGCTAATCTAAATGCAAATGATGATTACTTAGAGCAGCCCATGAATTTTCCAGAGCAAGAGCAAACTCTAGATCCAGATAATCAGCAGGACATGTATAATGCTCAAGAATCTATGGACGATGACGAGGAAGGTAATCAGGAGGTGTCTGATGGCTCACCCCTGTCTTGCAATATGATGAGTAAAAAAGATCACAGTCTGATAGCAAAGGCTAATAGGCAGTGCTGCATTGAAAGAACAACTAACCACATCAAAGATGCAGAGTCCGAAGAAGAAGAAGAACCAGCAGGCATGGAGGCTCCTCCTATAGCTAATTATTCTTCTCAGATTCCACTAGAAGAGTGGAACCCTGATCATCAAGAATCGACTGAATCAGAAAGAGATCAGGAAACCTCGGAAATTCGTCAGAACTTCCCTGCAAACACAATTAGTGATCCCACAGAAGAGGCTCAAGAAATATCCAGCCTCTAGGTCAGTTAGTACAAGAAACAGAGGATTTTTGTTCTTCTGTCTATGCTAACGAGCAGGACATATACGATGCTCAAGAATCTATGCAAGATGAGGAAGAAGGTAATCGGGAGCTGCCTGATGGCTCACCCCTGTCGTGCACTATGCTGAATAAAAAAGATAACAGCCTGATAGAAAAGGCTAACAGGGAGTGCTGCATTGAGGGAACAAGTGACCACATGGAAGATGTAGAGTCTGAAGCAGAAGAAGAACCAGCACGCATGAGCGCTCCTCCTCTAGCTGATAATTATTCTCAGATTCCACTAGAAGAGTGGCACCCTGATCGTCAGGAACGGACTGAATCAGAAAGAGATCACAAAACATCAGAAATTCCTCAAAATTTCCCTGCAAGCACAAGTAGTGATCCGACAGAAGAGGCTCAAGAAGATATCCAACCTCCAGGACAATTAGTACAAGAAACAGAGGACTACTGTTCTTCTATCATCGATCATAGTCTCATCGGGCTCGGGACATTGGACCAAACTACATCAAACCTCCGAGAGCACCATAATCCCAGTCACTGCGATTCGAAATACAGAAAAGGCCATTAAAGCAGTAGCTCAGTGAAACAATAGAGACAGATTAAGAGGATTAAGGCCTGTTAATTGAATATTTGAGACCTAATCCCGTGATCAAAGGAAAAGACATAGTTTGAACATAAAGAGAAAATGAACCAAGCCATATCTGTTCTCACAGGGCATTGCTATTAAGCACAGTGGGCATAAGCACCACCCCCATTCTGTGTTAATAAATCCATTTAATATGTAGCACCTACTCATGCTATCCATTTTTCCTATAAAGAACCCCAGAAAACATTGTTTTGGTCATAACTTCCTTGCAAACACAAGTAGTGATCCCACAAAAGAGGCTCAAGAAGATATCCAGCCTCCAAGTCAGTTAATACAAGAAACAAAGGGTTGTTGTTCTTCTGTCTATGCTAACGAGCAGGACATGTACGATGCTCAAGAATTTGTGCAAGATGAGGAAGAAGGTAATCGGGAGCTGCCTGATGGCTCACCCCTGTCTTGCACTATGCCGACTAAAAAAGATAACAGCCTGATAGCAAAGGCTAATAGTGACTGCTGCATTGACAGAACAAGTGACCACATGGAATATGCAGAGTCTAAAGCAGAAGAAGAACCAACACGCATGCACGCTCCTCCGCTAGCTGATAATTCTTCTCAGATTCCACTAGAAGAGTGGCACCCTGATCATCAGGAACTGACTGAATCAGAAAGAGATCACGAAACGTCGGAAATTCCTCATAATTTCCCTGCAAGCACAAGTGGCGATCTGACAGAAGAGACTCAAGAACATATCCAACCTTCAGGACAATTAGTACAAGAAACAGAGGACTACTATTCTTCTGTCATCGATCATAGTCTCATCGGGCTCTGCACATCGGACTAGACTACATCAAACCTCCGAGAGCACACAACTGCATTAAACGATGAGTCCTCCAGTTCAGAAGATGAAGCAGATACTAGAGAGAGAGAGAGTCTTCCCCTTGATCCAGTACAAGAAGGACAAAAACTAGTCGAAGCCTGCCTGTCAAATATTCATAATCAGGTATCTTATCATGGTCCTTATGTTCATTTGCTGCAAATATAAGCTAGACTTATTAATATTTCAGTTAGGTTAGGGTAGGTACCAAAAGATCAATAAAACTCAGTCTGTGAGCATTTAGTCATGTGTTTTCAATTTCTGCCTGGATTTTATAATTGATTTGTTTTATTGTGCAGGATACACAGAGTGATGAATTCACTCTATTTGCCATAATCGCAGTCACTGTGATCCGAAATATAGAAAAGGCCATTACAACAGTAGCTCAGTGAAACAACAGAGAGAGATTAAGAGGATTAAGGCCTGTTAATTGAATATTTGAGACCTAATCCCGTGATCAAAGGAAAAGACGCAGTTTGAACATAAAGAGCAAATCAACCAAGCCATATCTGCTCTCACAGGGCATTGTTATTAAGCACAGTGGGCATAATTACCACCCCCATTCTGTGTTAATAAATCCATTTAATATGTATCACCTACTCCTGCTATCCATTTTTCCTATAAAGAACCCCATAAAACATTGTTTTGGGAGAGGGTAGCAGAGTAGTTTGTAAAGTAGTAGGTTGGGAAGAGAAAGTTGAAAGTGTAATCAGCTATTTGAGACTGCTTTTGCATCAATTAATCAAGCAATTTCACAGGATCCTGGTCTATTACTACGGGTCATGTTACTCTTATCTCATTGTTATTTACATTTTTCATGCTGTTCATTGGTCTTCTGGCACGCATCAGAAATATAGCATAGGATTTACCCTCGGTCCAGGAGCACTAGATCCTAGGGCCCCAAAGTGGTTATGATTTTGTCTCATCTTTTGGTCTTGCCAATCTGGCCAAAACATGGGAACCCCGACATATTTTTTCTTGAAAATTGAATTAAAAATAAAAAATTTATAAAATAAATTCCAACGTTTATTTTAGTACTAAAAATATTATTAGTACTAAGTTAGAAATTAAAATAATACTACTACTAATTCATAAAAAGCGATCATTGATAAGCAATAGGTAGTAGTTACTATGTCATACTCATATTAATGCCAAAAATAAGCTAAGCATATGTAGCAAATCTAATCTACACAACAAATGCATATGCTCATGGATTGTCGTAGTAATTATTAATTGGTTATCATCATCAACACAAAAGTTCTTTTATTATAATTTAAATAGATTTAAACTACTACTATATCGCACATAAATTTCTAATTTTTACTTTGACTCAATTGTATTTAAACTAAATTAAGCAGCAACTTTATCACAAAGAAAATACTAATAGATATATCTAATTACCTAGACTCACAAGCAAAATACCTCAATTTACCATTTACTAAAAAACCTAAATTAATTAGATTGTAAACCTTAACACTTTGAACTAAACTAAACAACAACTTTATTAAAAAGCAAATCCCCAGAAACATGTTGAAACTCAAATTGCAACATTTCTATATTTGCATTAAGCAACAGGTAGTAGCTACTCTGTTATACTCATATTAATGCCAAAAACAAGCTAAGCACATGTAGCAAATCTAATCTATATATCAAATGCATATGCCCATGAGCCAAACTAGTAATTATCAATTGGTTACCACCATCAACACAAAAGTTGTTTTACTATAATTTAGATAGATTTAAACTACTACTATATAGCACATAAATTGTTCTTTTTTACTTTAATTTATCTATATTTAAACTAAACTAAGCAAAAACTTTATTACAAAGAAAATCCTCAAAGACATCCTTTAATTCAAATGGCAACATTTAGCAAATCCTCATAGACATGCTCAAAGTCAAATTGCAACAATTATTTATAATTTAATTTAACTATACTTTATTACAAAACAAATCTTCATAAACATCCTGAAACTCAAATTGTAACATCTCTATGATTACACTAAGCACCATGTAATAGCTGTAATAGCTATCCATAGACATTTTCCAACATCACATTGCAACATTACTATTTTTAAACTAAGTGGCAGGCCCCAAAGTGGTTATGATGTTGTCTCATCATTTGGTCTTGCCAATAAGAATATGGAGCAGATCTAATCTACACAACAAATGCATATGCTCATGGGTCGTCCTAGTAATTATCAATTGGCTACCATCATTAACACAAAAGTCAGTCATACATATATCAATGCCAAAAACAAGCTAAGCATATGTAGCAGCAAATGCGTATGCTCATGGGTCATGCTAATAATTATCAATTGGTAACCACCATCAACACAAAAGTTGTTTTACTATAATTTAGATAGATTTAAACTACTACTATATAGCGCATAAATTCTTACTTTTTTACTTTAATTTAGCTATATTTAAACTAAACTAACCACAAACTTTATTACAAAGTTAATTCAAATGGCAACATTTAGCAAATCCACATAGACATGTTTAGACTCAAATTGCAACAATTATTTCTAACTTAATTTAACTATACTTTATTACAAAACAAATCTTCATAAACAACTTCAAACTCAAATTGTAACATCTCTATGATTACATTAAGCAACATGTAATAGCCGTAATAGCTATCCATAGACACTTTCCAACATCACATTGCAACATTACTATATTTAAACTAAGCCGCAGGTAGTCGCTACTTGTAGCCTTATTAATAAATAATTTCTCTCCATTTAAAATTAACCATTACATTTTAGTAGTTAGAAATTATAGTCTCTATATCATACTCATTACAGTGTCTACATCATACTCTCTAATCTGATTCTCCATATTGTACACACTAAATAGTTTAAAACTAATCCACAAATAAATTTTGACATGATCATCTCCTAAAAATTTCTTAATTAATCAATTTAATAAATGTAATTAACTTTGCATAATAAAACATGACATCTATATTGAACCTCGCAGCAATAATGAGTCAAATTATATAAAATTTTCAATTAACTTTTATTATCATATTTTGAAAATGCGTCCAATTTTAACATTACAAGGAATTATTAAGACCATCAATAATGTTATGTATTTATTCTTCCTAAAAGTTATGCAATGTTCATATTTAACCTCAATCCTTATTACATGCATGGACATATATCCACGCGTGAATACACACAGGCTACATGGTGAGAGTCGAATTATAATGAGAACTATTTGCACTATCAATTTGGTTGATTATCTATTCTGCAAAAGTTACCTACCAACAACTATAATATTCATTTTTTTAACCGAGAACACAAATTTTGTATTAATATAAGATTTTATATTGAAATCACGATTGTCCCAACAAAAAAACAAACACTAATCTCCAAACAAAATAAATATTCATTAATATAATATTATTAACATAAACAAACACTAATCTCTAACCAAAATAAATATTCATTAATATAATATTATTAACGTATTCATATTCATTAATATTATTAATATTATTAAAAAACTGCCGTCACGCATGAAATGAAATTGTGCGGTCAAAAGCGGATCTCTCCGCGTATCGTGCGATTTTAATATCAGGTGGTGTCTCTCGCATGGACACCCGAAAGGATCTGCTTTGACATCTTGGCGAGTTCATTTGTGGATCAAAGTGAATGTCTGGAATCAATCTTGGCGAGTTCATTTGTGGATCAAAGTGAATGTCTGGAATCAATCTGAGGGTCCTAAATTACATCCCGGATATCACCGGGGGCAATTTTGCCCAGTCATCAACGATTCGTCCTTCATCCCCAACACATACCCAACACAAGGAGGTAGAAAAACAAGCCCCCTCCCGTACATGGCCAAGGACTTGGCAGTCCCTCCACGATTACGGAAGCTCCAGGTCATGCAAGTAATAATTCCATGGAGTGCTCCACATACATGTTGAAAGCCCGATCCCCGTTACAATTCTCGCCATCAAAATCACCCCATCTCATGATACCCATTTCCCGTGCCAATCTGATACACTTCCAAGCATTTCAAGTACCCAAGGGACTCCAGTTTGTGCCCATCAAATTCAGCCATGGGATAAAACCAATCACAGTGTGCAGGGCAGTTGAAAATATCACAGTTGGTGCTGATGATAATAGTGAAGAGAGCGAGGAAGAGAATGACAATGTGGAGGATATCCTTGATTTGAAAATTGAGAAATCTGGGAAGAATTCGAGGAGAATAACTGCAAAAATTGAGGTGGAAGCTCCCCTTGAAGCAGTTTGGAATGTGTTGACGGACTATGAGAGATTGGCTGACTTCATACCAGGGTTGGCTGTCAGCCAGTTGCTGGAACGACGAGAGAACGGTGCCAGGCTTCTGCAGGTGCATTCATATCTCTTTGTTGCTGAATAGTTTTGTGCTTTTGCAATGACCCCAATCGGAAATTTGCAGTTCAGAGGCAACGCTTGTGGGGATGTAAAATTAGGGTTATATTCAGCAATGGAATAGAACAGAAGCTCAGAACTGTAAGAGAGAGATGAAGGTGGGTTTGATTACAAAAACTCAGCACAAGAAAATGAAACAAAAACACTCAACAATCTACACACATGTATGTGTTTACTTTTTAACATCCTTGGAGACCCACCTTGTCTATAGGACTTATTCTTTTATAACCAAAATTGAAAGATGGATTTCGTCAGAGATTTGATCAAGGGTGACTTTTTTCTCGTAGAATAAAAATGAAATATGAATTTAATCAAAGATTTGATAAAGGGTGTTAGGGTTTTAAGGTCTTGTTGCTGTAGAAAATCCACGAAATTCTGACCAGCTAATTTGAACAATATGAAATATAATTTCTTTTCATATAAACACAGGATTTCTCTACTAAACTTTGCATCGGAATAGGAGCAGAAATAACACAGTCACACAATATCAAAAACACAAATTTTCTAGAGAACCCAACTGGAGAAAACCGTCTGCTTGCTTGAGAATTTTATTGAAGAAATTTGAGCAATAAATGTCTTACAAATACAACTTGTTTCAATCTGAAAACAACCTTGTTTTCTTTTCTTGAACCAGGTTTGAAACCCTTGCAAGATTGCTGATTCTTGCCTCCTAAATTTATGCGCACAAGCTTCTCTTGGTACACCTTTCTCTCACAAGTTCCATGCATAAATCTGTGCAACCTTCTCACAAACCCGTGAGCTCTATTGCCTTGTCTCACCAACTCGTGCTCACAAGACAATGCTCAAATCTATGCCTTCGTTTCTCGTTTAGAAGGCAATTCATTACCAAGTTTAATTTTTGGAAAGTTAAACTGGTGATTGAGTGAGTTAAGTGAGTCTAACTGACTCATGTAACTCAATCTGCCCAAAGTTAGACTGAACTCACGCATGTAGGCTTCCACAACAGAAAACACTAAACTGAGCCTTCCACTTCAGCCTATTAGTTAACTGCTTCATAACTCGTCCTAACTTTTAGGAAGAAATCGTAAATTTTAGTAACTCGTCCAATTTTGTTGGGACTCATCCTAAATCTTAGGAATTTGTCCTAACTTATAGGGATTAGCTCCTAACTTATAGGAAACTCGAGCATGCTAAGGAGAACCTTGTTGTGGCTCCTTGAATTAAGGCACAAATCAAAGAACTTTTTCTCGCTACTATTTTCAACAGTTGCTGTGGTTGAACAACTCAGTTCCTAGTTCATTTTGGTTATGTATGCATGTCTGTATATTGTATGTGCGTTTTAAAACAACTTAAGGAAAACAAAACCTAAAAATCTGAAAAAAAGGAAATCCAAGAAACCTCAGTGTTTATAAGAACCGATATAATTTGATAGGAAGTTTATAAAAGAGGTCAATTAGTTAGGTGCCAACTAATGCATGATCACGAAAACATTTAGACAGTGCAGCTACATGTGGACAATTGTTTGGGCTACTGATCAGGTGCCTGATCACATCTAACATCATGTAGGCCCCCATGCCCCCATGCTGGAATCAGATATAAACGGCACAACCTTCTTCAACATAGAAATGACTCTTACTACTGTAGCTTATCATTTGCAAGGTTGGAAACAATCTTTCAGGAATTGTTCATTTATTTGTTTAGTAAAAATTCTTCACAATCATTTTCTACCCAAAACCATAACGTGGATGTTGCGCTCATACACTATTGGCCTCACGGCAGATCAAAATCCATCATAGGTGGAACAATACAGAATTATATATATGTATTGTGCATGTGTGTATGTATATACTATGAATGTGAGCAATTTGAGTGGGCTTAATGGTTAATAACATGTGTTTCCTCCTAGCAGGTTATATGTTTAAATCTAGAGGGGGTAGGATATGTAGACCTCTGTAGATTTAGCAATCAAATCACTGTGCGGAGGGGTCCCTTGTTCCACAAACAAGGAGGTCTCATATGCCAATTTGGTGTTTGACTTGTCTGTGACCTTAAATTTTTGTGGAACAAGGGACCCCTTCACATAGTGATTTCACTGCTAAAATCTGCAGAAGTCTACATACCCTACCCCCTCTAGATTTAAACCTGTAACCTTTTAACCATATATATATATATATATGAGACCGCCTTGCCTTCTTGTTTGTGGAACAAGGGACCCCTTCGCACAGTGATTTGATTGCTAAACCTGTAACGGTAGGGTATGTAGACTTTTGCTGATTTTATCAGTCAAATCACTGTGCATAGGGGTCCTTTGTTCCACAAACAAGGAGGTCTCATATGCCAATTTGGTGTTTGAACTGTCTCTGACCTTAAATTTAGATTGATTATATATATATATATATATATATTGATGTTTGACTTGTTTGTGACTTTAAACTTTGATTTTATATGAGACCCCCTTGTTCACGGGACAAGGGATTGTTGGGTGTGGAGCCTGATTTTCATCCTGATTCAGAGGTTTTTGTTTCAGCCGGATGTTTACCCCAGGAAGACTGTACACCCTTCCACGCGAGGGGGCCGATCCCCCCCGGCTATGGGGTCCGGGGGTAAGCGGTTCCCCGGCATGGGTTTCAGGGGCAGCGCCCCCGAAGCTAAAAACATATGTAAAATTCCCTTGTAAAATATTGTAATTTCGTTGTCAATCTGGGTCATTCATTAGGCGGATGATTTGACAGTAGAAGTTATGTTTAATGTAGGGTTTTTTGCCCTAGAAGGCAACCCCTCGTTTTGTATGAAGGTATTATATTGCGGTTGTGCATTGTGTGCATATTTAGAGCGAGAAATAGAAAGGGGGACTGTGTGAGAGAGAAGAAGGTTATTACAGCGTATTTGCTGTAGGTTGTGTCTCTTCATTTTTGCTAGATAATATAAAGGAAGGACTGGCTGTCTCTGTGGACGTAGCCCAAGCTGGGTGAACCACATATATCTGTGTCTCTCTTGTTTTATATGTTTTATGTGTTTGTTTTTCTGCATATTTTATGTGTTTCATTGCTCTGTAATATATAATTTTCTAACAATTGGTATCAGAGCCGAAGGTCTATTTTGTTGATACACTCGCAGCAAAGAAGGGTTCCTGGTTCGAGTGGAAGCAATGGTGGAAGATGGTAAGTTTAGAGTCTAGAAATTTAACGGCCAAAACTACCCGCTGTGGAAGATGCAGATGGAAGATTATCTGTATCAGAAAGATCTGTACCTACCATTGAGTAGAAAAACAAAGAAGCCGTCGAGTATGACAGACGCAGAATGGGAGATTCTCGATAGAAAGGCCCTTGGAACAATACCGCTGTGCCTCGCGACGTCGGTAGCCTTCAATATTTCGAAGGAGACAACAACAAATGGTTTAATTAAGGCATTGGCAAAACTATATGAAAAACCCTTGGCCTCAAATAAGTTATTTCTTATGAAACATTTATTTAATATGAAGAAGTCAGAAGGTGGATTTGTTGCTGACCATTTAAATGAATTTAATACGATTATCAGTCAGTTAAGTTCTGTAGGGGTAAACTTTGATGATGAAGTTAGGGCTTTGTTATTTCTGTGCTCATTGCCAGAAAATTGGAATGGTTTAGTTATGGCCATTACTAACTTTGTCTCTGGATCTAGTACTTTAAAGTTTGATGATGTTTTCAGTGCTATCCTTAGTGAGGAAATGTGACGGAAAAACTCCAGTGAGACATCGGGTAATGCTTTGAGTGCAGAGACTAGGGGAAGTAAAATGGAAAGAGGAAAGAGCTCAGAATATCGCAGTAAATCAAGGAAAGGTAGATTCAAGTCCAGATCGGGGATAGTGTGCTGGAAACGTGGAAAGAAAGGATTCCTGAAGAAAGACTGTAAATCTCGGAAGGGAAATGAAGGAAACGCACAACAAGAAAACAATCATGAAGCAAATGTGACAGGTGATGTGTTACAAGATGCTTTGATTCTTTCTTTAGAAAATGTTATTGATTCCTGGGTGGTAGATTCAGGGGCCTCATTCCATGCCACACCTGATAAGAAATATTTTCATGACTATGTTCAAGGAGATTTTGGAGAGGTTCGTCTGGGTGATGATAAACCCTGTAAAATCGTTGGAATGAGTAAACTTCTTGTAAAACAGCAGAATGGAAACCAATGGTTATTAAAGGAGGTAAGGCATGTTCCAAATCCGAAGAAAAATATGATTTCAATAAGGCAGTTAGGCGGTGAAGGTTGTGTGACAACTTTCACAGATAAAACTTGGAAGGTCATTAAAGGAGCCTTGGTAATTGCAAAAGGCGAAAAAGTTGGTACATTGTATACATGCAATTGTATTTCTAACTCTGTTAATGCTTTAACTTCCAAAGGAGCAGATGCAACATTATGGCATCATAGGCTCGGACACATGAGTGAGAAGGGGATGAAGATTCTTCACTCAAGAAATTTGTTGCCGAGTTTGAAGAATATTGATTTGGATTTCTGTGAGAATTGTATTTATGGAAAACAGAAGAGAGTCAGATTTTTTAGAGTTGGGAAAGAAAAGGAGCGAAAAATTAGAGCTTGTGCATACAGATGTATGGGGACCTGCTCAGGTATCATCTCTCGATGGCTCTCGTTGTTATGTTACTTTTATTGATGATGCAACTAGAAAAACTTGGATTTATTGTATTCAGAATAAATCTGATGTATTTGATACTTTCAATAAATGAAAAGCTTTGGTTGAGATTGAGACAAGAAAGAAGTTGAAGTGTTTGAGATCAGACAATGGAGGTGAATATCGCAACAAAGAGTTTGATAGGTTCTGTTCAGAGCATGGAATTCGCAGAGAGAAGACAGTGCCAAGAACACCACAAGAAAATGGTGTGTCAGAAAGGATGAACAAAACAATCATGGAGCGTGCAAGGTGCATGAGATTGCATGCAGGATTGCCTTTACAATTTTGGGTAGATGCTGTCGATACTTCTGTTTATCTAATAAACAAAGGGCCTTCAAGTTCCTTGGACAGTGATATTCTGGAGGATGCATGGACAGGTAAAAATGTAAACTACTCCTTTTTAAAGCCTTTTGGTTGTGAGGCCTTTGTCCATATTAATAAAGAAAATAGAACAAAGCTTGATGCAAAATCAAAGAAATGTACCTTTATTGGATATGGTGTTAATGATTTTGGTTATCGCTTATATGATTATGAAAATCACAAAATCATTAGGAGCAGAGATGTAGTATTCAATGAAAAGGTCTTGTATAAGAATCAGTTGCAGGAAAAGAAACAGGAAAAAGAAAACAAAGAATACATAGCTCTTGATGAGATCACAAAAAAAGTAAAGGTTTGAAAATAATAATAATCAACAGCCACAACAACAACAACCACCACAACAGCAATAGACACTTCAAACACCTAAAAGTGGTGTCAAAAGATCTACCGGGATAAGTAGACCCCCTGAATGATACTCTCCTTCATTATCTTATTTATTGTTGATTGGTTCTGGTGAACCCGAATGTTATGAAGAAGTAATGCAGGTCGAAACCAGTGTTTTGAAAATCGCGATTTTTTCAGAAGGCCGATTTAATCGGAGATTTTCTGAACGATTTTTTGGATTTGAAAAAATCGCCAAAAAATAACGATTTTTTTCAGTAAAAATCATGGGCCCATCAAACAGCGACCCAATAAGTTCAAAAATCGTTTTTTTTGGTCATTTTTGCAGACAGAGGGCAAGAAAGAGAGCTAAGGAGGAGGAGAAGTCATCTTAAGAGGATACAATCAGCCTAATGAACGGCCCAGATTGACTAGAAATTACTATACTTTTACAAGGCAATTTTACATGTGTTTTTAGCTTCGGGGGCATTGCCCCCGAAACCCCCCGCCAGGGGGCGGCTTCATAAAGTCGCAGCCGCCCCCCCTGGACCCCCTAGGCAGCGTTTAATTACGGGCGGCAACGGGTACAGGGGTCCAACGTTGTGATACAAAATAAACAAGATAATCAAGCTCCACACCCAACAGAGAGGCCTATCATGGAGTCAGCCCCTAATTGGATAGAGCAGGAGGTAGTGGAGGGGGAGGAGGAGGAGGAGCAACAACAGGAGGAGGTGACACCACCTACCCCTGCTATTGGTAGAGGACGTGGTCTGCCTCCTTTAGCTCCTGGTGCTTAAGGTTCTAGAGCACAACAGAGTCCATTGCCAGCCCCGCCAACTTCTTCGTCTAGTGGGAAAGCTGTTACATTTTCTCGCAAGAGGGGCAAAGGAAATTAGTAGTATATACTATAGGTTATTTGGTGCATTCCTTTGTATATAACATTATGACTCATGATATGAGATACATTATCATATTTTTTGTTGATATTTTGAGGTTGAGTTGAGACTCAGGACTTAGTATTTAGGACATGATTCACTATTATGTGTGATGTAGCACTAGACATGATATTACACGTCTTATATATTAGTTTTTTTTTCATATTTATGTGTCAATGCATTTATTTTATGTTGTGGGTGCTTTAGATATTAAAAAAATTGAAAAAAATGAATATTTTTGTATGTGCCGATTTTTTCCCGATTTATAAGATTTTTTTCCGATTTTTTCCCCTTGCCGATTTAATCCCGATCGCGATTTTCAAAACATTGGTTGAAACCAAGAAGAAGTGAGAGTTAGCCATGAAAGAAGAGATGGACTCCTTAATACATAACCAGACTTGGGACTTAGTCAGGTTGCCTGCAGGTAAACAACATTGCAGAACAAATGGATTTACAGGTTGAAGGAAAAATATGGAGGAAAACAAAGGTACAAAGCTAGACTTGTGGTGAAGGGGTTTGCACAGAAGAAAGGTATTGACTTTGATGGAATATTTTCTCCTGTTGTTAAGATGACTTTAATCAGAACTATTTTAAGTCTTGTAGCTGCGAAAGATTTGCATTTTGAACAGTTAGATGTAAAGACAACATTTCTCCATTGCGATTTAGAGGAAGGGATCTATATGTAGCAACCACAAGGATATGAGGTCAAAGGGAAGGAAAAATTAGTGTACAAATTAAAGAAGAGCTTGTATGGCTTAAAATAGGCTCCATGGTAGTGGTATCTAAAATTTGACAGGTTTATGTTTGAACAAGGTTATACTAGATGTCACTCTGATCATTGTGTTTATCTGAAAGAGCAAAATGATGGCAACTATATTATATTGTTATTGTATGTAGATGACATGCTTGTTGTAGGGTCTAACATGCAGGAAATAAATGTGCTCAAAGGAAAATTGGCAAATTCATTTGCAATGAAGGATTTGGGAGCTGCAAAACAAATCCTTGGTATGAGAATAACTAGAGACTGGAAAAGTCGCAAATTAACATTGTCTCATAATGAGTACATACAAAAGGTGATGGAAAGATTTAATATGCAGAATGCAAAACCAGTTAGTACACTTTTGGCTAGCCATTTCAAACTTAGTAAGGAGATGTGCCCCAAGTTCAAGAAGAAATGGATTATATGTTTAAAGTTCCATATGCATCAGCAGTTGGAAGCTTAATGTATGCAATGGTCTGCACAAGGCCTGATATTACACATGCAGTGGGAGTTGTAAGTAGGTACATGAACAATCTAGGAAAAGAACTTTGGATGGCAGTGAAATGGATTCTCAGATATTTGAGAGGTACCACACATCGAGCATTATGCTTTGATGGTTCAAACATTGCTCTACAGAGTTATGTTGATGCAGATATGGCAGGTGATAGAGATAACAGGAGGAGCACTACATGGTATTTATTTATTGTAGGTGGAACAAATGTTAGTTGGGTTTCAAAAATGCAAAGTGTTGTTGCACTTTCAACAATATAAGCAGAGTATGTTGCTGCTATAGAGGCTAGTAAAGAAATGATTTGGTTACAAAGGTTTATGGATGAATTGGGTAAGAAGTAGGAGATGTGAAGGTTATACAGTGACAACCAGATTGCCATTCATCTTGCAAAGAACTCAACATTTCATTCCAGGACTAAACACATATAACTCAAGTACCATTTCATACAATCAGTGTTGGAAGATGGACAATTGAAGCTGGAAAATATACACACTAGCCAAAATCCTGCAGATATGTTAACAAAAGTTGTAACCAGGGAGAAATTGGGATTCTGCTCAGTTTCAATTGGTCTTCAAGTATGATGATGAAGATGAGAAACAACCAGGTCCAAAGTGGAGTCATTGTTCGATAAATGAACCAGGGTGGAGTTGCTACAATCAGTCTCCAAGTGGGAGATTGTTGGGTGTGGAGCCTGATTTTCATCCTGATTAAGAGGTCTTTGTTTCAGCCGCATGTATACCCTAGGAAGACTGTACACCCCTCCACGCGGGGGGGTGCGGGGGGGACTTGTTCCCCCCCGGCTGGGGGGTCCGGGGGCAAGCGATCACCCGGTGGGGGTTTCGGCGGCAGCGCCCCTGAAGCTAAAAACAGATGTAAAATTGCCTTGTAAAATATTGTAATTTCGTATTCAATCTAGGTTGTTCATTATGCAGAGGATCTGACGGTAGAAGTTATGTTTAATGTAGGGTTTTTTGCCCTAAAAGACAACCCCTCGTTTTGTATGAGGGTATTATATTGCGGCTGTGCATTGTGTGCATATTCTGAGCAAGAAATAGAAAGGGGGACTGTGTGAGAGAGAAGAAGATTATTACAGCGGATCTGCTGTGGGTTGTGTCTCTTCATTTTCGCTGGATAATATAAAGGAAGGACTGGCTGTTTCCGTGGACGTAGCCCAAGCTGGGTGAACCACATATATCTGTGTCTCTCTTGTTTTATATGTTTTCTGTGTTTGTGTTTCCGCATGTTTTATGTGTTTCATTGCTTTGTAATATATAATTTTCTAACTAGGACCCCTGCACACTGATTTGATTGCTAAAG
This sequence comes from Pinus albicaulis, assembly GCA_034641835.2. Taxonomy (NCBI): domain Eukaryota; kingdom Viridiplantae; phylum Streptophyta; class Pinopsida; order Pinales; family Pinaceae; genus Pinus; species Pinus albicaulis. The sequence continues at coordinate 889,658,983 of CM076575.1, forward strand.
ATCCTAAGCTAAAGTGACAATTAGGAAGCCTACACATATGCTGTCACTAATCCATTGTTCTGTTAAAGCAAGGTCAAGGTTAGCACCTGCAACCAGTGTCTATTCTTCCATTATTTTTAAAAATAACGATTAAAGCTATCATATTGAAATTTTTTGTTCCATCTTGGGACAGAGGACCCCTCCACACAGTGATTTGACTGCTAAAGATCCTAAGTTAAAATGACAATTAGTAAGCCTAAAAATGTGCTGCCACAAATCCATTGTTCTGTTAAAGCAAGGGCAAGGTTAGCACCTGCAACCAGAATCAACCCTTCCATTATTTGTAAAAATCACGAGGAAACCTATCATATTGAAACTTTTTGTTACTTTAACAAGCTTCATCTTGAAGGAATCAATCTTGGAGTTTTAGAAAACTAAATTGTCCTACACAAATTTAAGGCATCTGTATGTGTGATGCTCCATCAATTGATGGATCTGTTTGGGCCTTCTGAGCTTGATATACCATGGTTACCTTATATGAGAAGAAAATCAATGATATTTTACGGAACAAGCAATCCATATTGACGTTTCTTAGTGCAATAGAGTTTGCCTTGGAGTTGGAGCCTAAAGAGTAATGTGTTGAAAGAAGTCACTCTACAATGTTTGAATTTGTAAATTAAAATTCGAGATTTGAGTACTAAGGAGTTATTCTTGCTAGCTACGAGGAAAAACTATTTTGCCCCGATAATGTTTGAAACAGCTTTAACTATTGGAATGATGGAGAACAGCACAGGATGCAAAACTCGGCAGTTACAACTATCAGTATACTACCAAGAGAGAGTGCAGGCTTTAGCAGAAAATCAACAAAGCTATTATGAATGTCCTATACACTGTGTGCTTATATCTATTGTGATCTATATCCTTATATGAGGCATATTGGATACTTATGAAAAAGATGGAGCTAGCGTTGTAATTAAATGAAGGGTAACTTATCAGTCCGAAAATTAAAGCATGTGAGTCTGAAGAGAATATGCATGTTTGTGAAGCAAAACTATAAGGTGATATTGAATGTGATCATAGAGGAGGAGGAGGATGGTGTTTCAAGCTAGTTTTGAACTTTTGGTATAACTGTAGACTGAAGCGCAGGGCTAATACAAGCATATCTGACTTTTGCAGGGAAAGTCAAATAGTGCTTTATGTTTAGTATACCAGTTTAAATGGTTAAATAAACTTTTGATATTTTGTGATATTTTTTCATATGATAATAAAAATATAAACATTTTAAAACATGTTTTCCACCGTACTGAATTACATATGCCTTGTAAAAATGAGCTGGAGCTAATCATATCTCTCAATCTCATTGAGTTGCTTCATAATTTTATTCCTTCTTCTCCTTCCAGTACAGTCTCTTTCATAACATGATGTATTGTGTCTTTTTTAAGCAGATTGGTGAGCAAAACCTGGCATTTGGTTTAAAATTCAAAGCCAAAGGCATTGTGGATGTCTATGAGAATGAGCTTGAGATTCTTCCAATTGGGATCCGACGTGGTATTGATTTCAAGATGGTCGAAGGTGATTTTCAAGTCTTTGAAGGGAAATGGGGCATAGAACAAGTGAGTTTCTTCTTTTCTGGAAAATTTACCTTGCTTGTGTTCATCAACTTCTGGAATCTGGAGGGAACTTTTGATTTGTGTTTAAGAATTCCTTTGAACTTGTATTTCTGCCTATAATGGGATCCCTGCCAGAAACATCAAATCAGATCCCCTTGACAAAGTTCTTACCTGGGACTTATGTTCCCATTTCTGCAATGTTGCTCTTTTTCTTGGTAGGAAAAGCAAAATATTACTGCAGGAACAAAATGAGCTTGAGATTCTTTCAATTGGGATCCAACGTGATATTGATTTCAAGATGGTCCAAGGTGATTTTCAAGTCTTCTAAGGGAAATGGGCATAGAACAAGTGAGATTCTTCTTTTCTAGAAAATTTTATTTGCTTGTGTTCATCAACTTCTGGAATTGGAGGGAACATTTTATTCATGTTTAAACTTTATATTTCCTTTGAACTCGTATTTCTGCCCATGATCAGTTCTTCACTAGAAACATCAAATTAGACACCCTCTCAGCAAAGTTCTTACTCGGGCCTTTTGTTCCTTTTTCTCAAAAAAATTTTAGGCAATGCAGTCCACCAGGAAATACAATTCATCCCCCTTTTTAGCCTGTAAGCGAGGATGAGAGTGCTGGTACCTTTCCAGGTCCACACTAATATCTGCAAATAACAGCTTGCTCTCATGTACATTACCCTATCCCCCTCTGGAATTGAACACCTGGTTTCTGAGGAGAAAGCCCATGTTCTTAACCATTAGGCCCACTTAGGGTGTACAATGGGCCTTTTGTTACTATTTTCTTGTTAGGAAAAACAAAATATTACTGTGGGCCATTGTCCAGGAAATTCACACAATTTAAGACTGGTATAGGACTGATGCTTCTTTCCAAATACAAAGTGGACCAGTGTAGTCAAAAGTGAGGAATAGAGCTACATTGAGAGTGCTCTTTTGCTACTTTCATTAGAATATATCCAGTTATGTGCTCTTTTGCTACTTTCATTACATTGTAAAGTATATTGCTCTTATATGCTTTACAGCACAGGGTTCCCCTCAACATAAATTTTACACTTCTTGAGTTCTATATTTATCTGTTATGCATGCATGCATGACTTAGACTATGCATGCATGACTTATATTTATCTGTTAAGTCATGCATGCATGAGTTCTATATTTATCTGTTCTCATGCATGCATGACTTAGACTATGAATAAACTAAAAAATAGATTGGGGTTTTGGTTTCAGCTAAAATTATAAAGACAACTCAAGATAGAGATTTCACCTACATACACTAGAAGAATTGATCAGGTTCAGAAATTGAGAGAGAGAGAGAGGGAGAGGGAGAGAGAGAGAGAGAGAGGGAGAGGGAGAGAGAGAGAGATCAGGGATTTGGGCAGAGGTGAATCCAGTCAGAAGGCAGTTCCATACAGGTTGTTGTACAATTCTGTATAGCTGTACATAACAGTTCTGCACAGTCATATGACATACAGATAAGGCCAGACATTCCACATAAAAGGCTGGACTCTCAGCAGGGGTCTGTACAGCTCAGTTTGAGATGGTTTCCTAGCCGTGTAGCTAATTTTTTTTTTGGCAACTCGCAGAGGTTTCCTTTTATGTTTTTTTGAAGGAATGGAAAGTTGATTTTGCAGAAGTAATTAGTTTGTATGCGTGGAATTACTTTTATGTTTCCACTACTTAATTTCCAACTATTGTATGATTGATACTATGGTCTGAATTTAATTTCTGCATTAATTAAATTCAATAATTTACTTGTTTAATTGAGATCATAAGGTCATCAGTCATCTAGGATTGAAATTTTTACGTGGTATGAAAACTAACTTCTTGGACTGAGATTCTCAAGGATTTGCAGTAGTAAATCAATGCTGGAAATAAAGACCAACAATTGGAAGGTTTCAAAGTTTTATTTTTACATTTGGGAGTTTGTGTGGTAGATCTTGGATATGGGACTGGATAATTTTGTATTCGAGGATAGATTGGATGGTGCCATGAATTCTTATCATGGAAGGTGGGGATTATACTTTTACTTAAAGAGAATGATCTCTGGGATATTGTTAAGGACACTATCAGATTCACATTAGTTGGCATCTCACAAGAAGAGAGAAGTAAAGGTTAAAAGGATGATCTTGGATGCCATAAAGGATCATTTGATCCTTCATATATCCAAGCTGAAAACAATGAAGGAGTTGTTCCATGCCCTGGTTAGTCTATATTAGAGTGAGAACATAAACAGGAAGATGATATTGTGGAGCAAACTTAGATCCATAGAGATGAATAGATTATACATAGTCACCGGTTACCTTATGAAGGTCATATAGATTCATGATCAGCTTGCAGCATTGGGGAGAAGGTTGTAGATGCAGAGTTAGCGAACATGGCATTGAATGGATTTCCAACTTCATGGGAACCATTTATCAAATTGTGCTTGGGACTAGGGAGAACCTTAATAACTTTGAGAGGCTTGGGATGATTGTGTTCAGGAGGAGACTTGGATGGAGTCAAAAGCTAGCAAGAAGGGTGGTGATGAGAACCTAGCTATATTTTGTTACTTTATAAGCGTGTAGGTAAAGGACCCAACATTGGTAAGGGAAAGGGTGATAGTCAACCTCACAGCCAAGAAAGGAGAGCTTGAGTAAAATCAAGCACTTCACTTGTCATAGACACGGTCGTTATGCATCATAGACTCTAAAGAAGAAGGTTAAAGCGTGGTAGTGGCAGAAGTAGGTAGCAGCCTTTGTAGAAACTCAGATGAACGAGTTTGCTGCCAAGTTGGAGAATGATTTCTCGATGATAGCTTGCCTTTCTACCAACACAGTTCCAAGGAATGCTTGGTATGTGGACAGTGGGGAATTTTAACATATGACATCATCTCGACAACTGATTTCTAGTTTGAAGAAGCAGGACTCAAGAGTATAGGTTGATCTTGGTGATGATGCTAAGTACTCAATAGCATGAGTTGGGTACTAATCCCTTCTAGCTCTAGTTAGATAATTCTTTAGATTTTGACAATGTCTTGTTTGTACTAGGTCTCAGGAAGAACTTGCTTTCAGTTTTGGTTATGGAGGATAAGGGCTTTGTAGTGGAGTTCAAGAACTAGCAAGTACTCAACAGACTAGAGGAATCTATCCTAGATACAACTTAGGTAATAGGGGTTATGGTAATTTGTATAGGTTGTAGGGTGAACTTGTTTGAGCCTCAGTGCATAACAATGATAACTTGTGTGAGTTGTGGCACTTGCATCATAGGGAATTGCCTATCTTGAGCGAGATAGTCATAGCCTACATATTTTCCAAAGTTTAGTATTAAGTAGCATGGTGTATGTGGAGGGTTCATGTTTGGGAATCATGTGAAGGTTGCTTTCTCAAGTATTAGTATTAAGTAGCATGGTGTATGTGGAGGGTTCATGTTTGGGAATCATGTGAAGGTTGCTTTCTCAAGTAATGAGCATAGGTCAAAAGGGATTCTAGACCTAGTACATTTGGATGTTTGTGGATCGATGTTAGTAGCATCATTATAGGAAGCATATACTATGTTTCCTTTATTGATGATTTCTCTCACAAGACTTGGATCTACTACTTAAAGACCAAGGCTGAGGTCTTTAGCAGGGTTTAAGAATTCAAAGCTCCAGTTGAAAACTAGAAAAGAAAGAAGGTTGAAGTCTTGAGATTGGACAATGGGGGAGAGTATACCTCCAAGGAGTTTGAGGGTTTCTACAAGGAGGCCAGATTCAATAGGGTACTAACAGTTCTGAACAACCCATAGCAAAATGGGGTTGCAAATCGAAATAATTGATCCATCATAGGGGTTGCTAAGGTCATGATACATGACTAGGAATTGCTGATGTTTCTTTTGGTAGAGGCATGGAACACAACGATCTACAGCCAGAGTTGGTGTTATCACAAAATCTTGGAGAACAAGACATTAAAGGAGGCATTCACTATGTGAAGCCAAATATGACTCATTTTTGCATCTTTAGTTGTCTAGTTTATATTTATGCAATGGTAGAGAAGGGGACCAAATTGAAACCCTCCAATAGGAAGGGTTTATTTGTGGGTTACAAAGAGACTTCAAAGGCTTACAAGGTTTATATTCTAGAGCATAGGAAGATAATAATGAGCAGGGATTTAAGTTTGAGGAAGAATTTGCATGCAAGAAGTCTCATGAGTCTATTCTAGTGACAAAAGATGAGGAGTAGGAAGCTCTGAACCGAAGGTTGAGCCATGGTCACCAATGATTTTCATAGCAGTACAACAACTTTTAGGTGAAGGGGGGAAGAAAATAGCCCCTTCCACTTCTGTTAGGAGACTTTGATGGTTCATTGAGAAATTGAGGGATGCTCAGGAGCATGTTGAGGCTCCTAGGAGCACATTTAGAGGGAACATACCTCCAAAGAAGTTTCCAGATCATATGGCATTGATGAAAAATATTCTAGATTTGAAACCTTCCAACTTTCAGGAGGTAGTGGACTAGAGGGTATGGCAAGATGCCGTGGTGGAGTAATACACCTCCACCATGAAAAATTATGTTTGGGACGTAGTGCCAAGACTAGAGGGGGAGTTAATTGTGTGTTCTAGGCAGTGAAGCGAACATCGCGATTTAATCACGATGTTTTCAAAAAATCGCGATTTTTTCGGGCAAGCGATTTAATCGGTGGGTGGCTCTACAAGATCAAGCATTTTGTAGTTGGAAACATTGAGAAGTTCATAGTAAGGTTCTTGGTGAGAGGGTTCTCCCACACAAAGGGAGTGGACTACGTAAAGACATTTGCTCCAATTGCTAGGTACATTTTTATTAGAATTGTTATGTCCTTGGTTTCATTTATGGAATGGAGGATAAAGCAGATGGATATGAAGACAACTTTCCTTAATGGGATCATTGAGGAAGAAGTGTACATAGAGCAACCTCAAGGCTTTGAGGTACCTGGGAAAAAGTCCCAGGTTTGTTTCATAGTGAACCACTTGAGTTAATTCATGGTGGAGTCGAGGCAAGAGTATTTTGTAGCAACAAAACATGTGCTCATGTATTTGAGGGGCACAATGGAATATGGTCTTGAAGGGCACATTAGAGTATGTTTTGTGATATATTGGAGATGGTGAAGCGAAGTTGTAAGGGAAATCATTCTTAAATTGGGAAGGTAGTGCAACAGATAGGAAGAGCACGTTAGGGCATTTCTTTAGCTTGGGATCAACAATGGTATCACGATTTAGCAAGAAGTAGATGTAGAAATTTCTTGTTTTTCCCACCCCGGTTTTCAGTTTCACCTTATTTCTCCGATTTGTTAAATGCCTTTTCCCATAACCTTACATTCAACAAGCTGGAAAATAAATATTGCTGAAAACACAAATTCTGGAAATTTTTCAGAATGCTGGAAAATGCAGAAATAAAAATCAGCAGATACAAACAGCCATTCAACACATGATAACACAGTGATTTTTGGTCAAGGTGACCCTGGAAAAACCCCCTACAACTCTTGGGGAAAACCAGTTCGAAAGCTCCTTATTTCTGGAAAAAAATGCTTTTTACAGTGAGAGAAATATTCAGAAAAATCAGCAAGTAAACTTAACAACTTATCTCGTTTTCCGTGCTTAACCACCGCCTCGGAAAATGTGCAAACAACAAAATAGAACAGCATTAAATGCTGTACGGCCTCCTCGATTTTCGTGCCCAGAGAATCTGCAATAAATGCAGCTGTACGACCTCCTCGATTTCTGTGCAAAACAACAATAAATGCTGCTGTACGGATCTCGATTTTCGTGCCAAAAGAACAGCAGAACCTTGTACGGAATCTGTCTCGAAATTCGTGCAAGAGGACAGCCACTTGCTGTACGGCCTGCCTCGAAATTCGTGCCAACTAAACCAGCCTTCTACTGCCTCGAAATCTGTGCCAAACTGCTGTACGGCCTCTTGGAAAATGTGCCAAAAGACTGCTGTACGGTCTTCTAGAAAATCGTGCCAAAATCTGCCTTGGAATGTGTGCCAAACTCAGCTGTACAGACTTGCTGAAATCCTGCCTTGGAATGTGTGCCAAGTTGCTGCCTCCTCCTCCTCACTGCCCAGAAATCTCCCTTGCTCTCTTGCTCTCCTTCTCTCAATCTGCTCATGAAAGAATGAATGACCTTTTCCCTCCTTTTCCTCCTTTAACCTAACCCTAAGTGACTTTTGGGGAATCCCTAAATCCAATGGCTGAAATAGATTGAGATCTAGAGCTGAGATTAAATGCTCATTTAAATCTCACTTTCTATTTTTTAATTCTCCCCACTTTAATAAAGACCCACTTAGTCATTTATTTCCAAAGTCACTTTTCCTTTCTAATTTTACATTGACTTTATTAAAGTCACTTTAAAATTAGACTTTAGTAACTTTATCACATAAAGTCACTTTTAAATTAGATTTGACTTTATAAAATTATAAAGTCACTTTAGGGGAAAAATTAAATTCTTTTGGACACTTTTCCCTAGGCCAAAGATCAAAGCCTTAGGGAACCACCTGTCCTCCGGTACCAAATTTCAACACTCCCTCTTACCGAGGAAGGTGTTCCTCACCACACCCATCTTGTCTCTGAAGTAGACATGCTTGCCCTGTGGTAAGGCTTTGGTAAGAATATCTGCAACCTGCTCATCAGTGGGAATATACTCAAGCTTCACAGCTCCTTTCTGAACATAGTCTCCGATGAAATGATATTTGATCCCGATATGCTTTGACCTGTCATGAAATACTGGATTCTCCGTGAGTTTAATGCAACTCTGATTATCACAGTAAATCACTGAAGGTCTCAACGGCTGAACAAATAAGCCAAACAACATCTTGCGAAGCCAGATGGCCTCACAACTAGCTAGACTGGCTGCCATATACTCTGCTTCCGCTGAACTCAATGCTACTGACTGCTGCTTTCGGCTGAACCATGACACAACTGCCGAACCCAACCCAAAACAACACCCTGAAGTGCTCTTCCTATCAAAAGCACAACCTGCCCAATCAGAATCAGTGTACCCTGCCAATCTCACTCCATCCCCCTGCCTGTAGTCCAGACCATAATCCACTGTCCCCTGCAAGTACCGCAAAATGTGTTTTGCAGCCACCAAGTGAACCTTCCTAGGCTCACACATAAACTGACTCATCGTGTTGACTGCAAAACAAATATCTGGTCTAGTGTTGACCAAATACATCAAGGAACCAATCAGCTGTCTGTACAATGTAGGATCCACCAACTCGGAATCCGAAGCATGAAGCTTCTTCCAGTTGGTGATCATCGGTGTCAACATGGGTTTACAATCCTCCATGTGGAATCTGCCAAGGATGTCCACAATATACTTCCCCTGTCCCAGGAAGAAATGCCCCTCCTCCTGCCACACCTCCAAACCCAAAAAGTAATGCATCAAGCCGATGTCCTTCATCTCAAACTCCGCCGCAAGATCTCTCTTGCGGTGCTCTATGAGTCTCTCTGCACCTGTAATGACCAAGTCATCTACATACAGCACCAGAATGAGAGGCTCCTCACCTATCACAATATAGTAAAGGTTCGGATCTGCCTCACTCTTTGTGAAACCCATCTTCTGCAAGTATGTATCTATCCTGGAGTACCAAGCTCTGGGAGCTTGCTTCAGGCCATAAAGGGCCTTCTTTAGTCTGCACACATGGGACTCCTTCCCATGCACCTCAAAGCCCTGTGGATGCTCAATGTACACCTCCTCCTGTATGAAGCCATTGAGAAATGCGGTCTTCACATCCATCTGGTGGATCTTCCAACCCATCTCTGCTGCTATCGATATAATGGAGCGGATCGAAGTATGTCGAGCCACGGGAGCGAAGGTCTCCTCATAATCAACTCCCTCTACCTGGGAGAACCCTCTAGCCACAAACCTCGCTTTGAATTTCTCAATGCTGCCATCTGCAGCATGCTTTACCTTGTAAAGCCATCTGGAAGTAACCACGGATTTGCCCTTAGGCCTCGGCACCACCTCCCAAACATCAATCTTCATGATAGAAGAATACTCCTCCTACATGGCCTCTCTCCAGACCTATTGGCTAGCTGCCTCCTCATAGCTAGAAGGCTGAGAGTCAAGGATGTTGGTAGCCATTTCCATATAGCTACAAAACCTCTCAGGTGGTCTACTCTCTCTGACCGGCCTCTTAGGCCCAGCAACAGATGTGGCCTCTCTCAAGGTGTCCTGAAGCCACTTGGGCTTCCTCTTCCCTGAGCACACTTCTCCCGGGAGAATAAAACTCCCTCATCCTCAACATTAGGGCTTTGAACTCACGACTATCATCCTGTTGTCCCTCCACCGCCTACACAGAGCGTAGATGCTAGATGCAGGTGTAGGCTTGTCCATCGGTGGACTCCCCGGTGGCTTGCTACGTAATTTGCCTGTCTTTGCCGTCGCACCACCTCTCTCCGACTCGGTGAGCCACTCCCAGCAGCCCGGACCCGACATCGTCATAGATGTCTCTCAGGATCCTCTGATGCCTACCCACTTAGCTCCATGTAGTGACTCCGTAACTGTCGAGGTTTGGGTGATCCGGATACTCTAACTCTAAGTGACCTCCTAAAGGCCTGTCCTCCTCGAACTACATCCCTGCTGACAACAACTTTCCTCTGCGCGAGAATGTAAATCCGAAAGGCCTTTAAGGTCTCACTCTAGCCCACAAAGATACCCTCCTCTGTGGTGGGCTCTAGTTTGGTCCTCTTCTCCTTGGGTATGTAGGAGTATGTGATACACCCAAAGATACGAAGATGACCAATATCAGGCTTCTTCCCAGAAAAATCCTCCTCTTGAGTCATGTGCCCCAAGGCACGATGTGGACTCCTGTTCTGCAAATAAACAACAGTGTTGCAGGCCTCTGCCCACAAGAACAATGGAAATCCCTGATCATGCAACATGGCTTTGGCAGCCCCTCCGATGGATCTGTTCTTCCTCTCCTCAACCTCGTTTTGTTGGGGGTTGTAAGGAACAGTGAACTCCCTCCTAATGCCTGCCTCCGCACAATAGTCAACAAACTCTCCAAGGGTGTACTGCCCTATTGTCGGAGCCTCGAGGACTTGATCTTCGGCACATGCGTGACCTCCCGCAAGGCTGACTCCACAAACCGCTTGAAGACCTCACTCTTGGTCTTCGAAATAAAGTGTTGTCCTCCCCTGGAGTGATCATCGATGAATAACACATAGTACTCATATCCACTCAAGGAAACATGAGACATCCGACCGCTCACATCGGAATGAATCAAATCAAGTATCCCAGTCGCTCTGCTGTCACTGCTGGGAAAAGGGGATTTGCCAAACTTGCCCATCGCACATCCTCTGCAAGTATCAAAGTGATCAGTACTGAAATCTGGCACACCTGTAGTGATCTCCCGCAAAGTCCTCAAGGCTCCATGATACATATGCCCCATTCTGTGGTGCCAAATCTCACACAGCTCAGAACTGCTAGCTCTGCTGTCGGTACTACTGCTCAATGCCAAAAGGGGCTGAAATGCAAACTTGTACACCTTTGCATGGCGTACACCTATCACTCTAGCTAAATCAGCTGGAGTGCCCCTGGGATACATCAGCACCTGTCCTCCCCTGAACAGTACCTCATATCCTCTATCCTCCAAAGCTAAGACGGATATGAGGTTCTTCCTCATCCCTGGCACATAAAGAACATCTGACACCTTCAAGGGAGGTTTGGACTCCCTCTGAAATGTCAATGTTCCCACACCGACTGCTCTAACAACTCTTTCATCACCGAGTACTACCTCTACATCAGTGCCACTCTCTGAAAGCTCTGAGAAGTACTCACGGACTCCTGTCATGTGACGTGAAGCCCCACTGTCCACATACCAGATGCCCGAAGATGCTCCGCTAATCGAGGGAAATGCATGCTCCCTCTGAACCTCTATGGCAGATAATCCCGCACTAGAGGACTCACACGTAGTGAACCCAAACTCCCGGTCAAAACGATCTGCAAAGTCCTCAACCTCTGCTGAAGCTGCCATGCTCTGGTTCTTCCCCTTCTTCTTCTTCTTCTCCGGACACACAACTGCATAGTGTCCCATCTTCTGACAATTCCAACACTTCAATTTGGAATAGTCCTTCTGTGAGTTATCCTGTTTACCTTTACCTTTGCCTTTGCCCCCACCATTGCTTGTGGAAGCCTGCTTCTTCCCTTTGCCTTTCTTGCGTCCTGCCAACGGTGCTACATCCTCATCCTGCTCAACTGGCTTGGCTGCCCCAAGCTGACCTTTCCTGATCTCTGTCTGAATGCAATCATCCCAAAACCTCTCCCATGTGGGAAGGGTCTCACGTGCACAAACCCCATCAACAAAGTTCATCCATGAACGGGGGAGGCCATTCACTGCAATCCACACCAACTCAGTGGGTGGAATGGCCTCTCCAATCGCTGCCAACTCATCTCTCACATTAGTAATCTTTGTGAGATATCCAGCTACACTATCATTGCCCATCTTAATGGTCTTCAGCTTCTCCTTCAGGACCATTTTCCAGTTCTCATTGGTACTCTGGTAGAGATTGGACAATGTTGTCCACATCTCATGAGCATTTCTCTTCCCTCTCACATGAGGAATGCAATGGTCTTTGATTCCGTCTAGAATCAATCTCTTACCCTTGTTGTTCTTTTTATTATATGTTGCCAACTGAGTAGCATCAGTAGGCACATTCACAGGGTTCTGTGTGGTATGCACCATAATGTCCCAGACTTCTGCCTCCTCAAAGATACTCTGCATTCTCTCCTTCCAAATGCTGTAATTGGAATGCCCATCCAACCTATCCTCCACCCTCAGTCCCAAAGACATCCTGTTGTCCTAAAACTGAAAAATAGCACTGTTGTAGTAAAGGTAAAACTGCTGTTTGTGAAAAATCAGCTTGCTGGAATTTTCTGAGTGAAAAATCAGCTTGCTGGAATTTTCTGAGTGAAAAATCAGCAGGCTGTAATTTTCCTCCTTGCTGTCCCAAACTGCTCTTCAACACTCAAGCTCCGATACCATGTAGAAATTTATAGTTTCCCACCCCGGTTTTCAGTTTTCACCTTATTACTCCAAAATAGTTAAATGCCCTTTCCCATATCCATACATTTAACAAACTGGAAAATAAATTTTGCTGAAAACACAAATTTTGGAAATTTTTCAGAATGCTGGAAAATGCAGAATTAAAAATCAGCAAGCATAAAAGCAGTCATTCACACATTTGACACAGATATTTTTGGTCAACATGACCCTGGAAAAACCCCCTACAACTCTTGGGGAAAACCAGTTCGAAAGCTCCTTCTTATTTCTGGAAAATGCTTTTTACAGTGAGAGAAATATTCAGCAAAATAAAAATCAGCAAACAGACTTTTACAACTTATCTCTTTTTCCGTGCTTAACCACCGCCTCGGAAAATGTACAAACAGCAAAAACAGAACAGCAATAAATGCTGTACGTTCTCCTCGATTTGCGTGCCCAAAAATCTGCAATAAATGCAGCTGTACGGCCTCCTCAAAATCTGTGCAAACAGCAATTAATGTTGCTGTCCAAAACCTCGATTTGCGTGCCAAAACTGCTGCAAAACTCTGCTGTACGGTACAGCCCCTTGCTGCCTCGATTTCCGTGCCCAATATTGTTGTACGGCTTGCTGTACGGCCTCCCTGCCTAGAAAACCGTGCCAAAAATCTGCCTGCTGTTTGCTAAATCTGCTGCACTTGTCTTGCTGAAATGTCTTGCTGAAATGCTGCCTTGGAATACGTGCCAAGCTGCTGCCTCCTTCTCCTCACTGCCCAGAAATCTCCTTTGCTCTCTTGCTCTCCTTCTCCCAATCTGCTCATGAAAGAATGAATGACCTTTTCCTCCTTTTCCTCCTTTAACCTAACCCTAAGTGACTTTTGGGGAATCCCTAAATCCAATGGTTGAGATAGATTGAGATCTAGGGCTGAGATTAAATGCTCATTTAAATCTCACTTTCTATTTTTTAATTCACCCCACTTTAATAAAGACCCACTTAGTCTTTTATTTCCAAAGTCACTTTTTCCTTTTTAATTTTATATTGACTTTATTTAAAGTCACTTTAACTTTAGTAACTTTATCACTTAAAGTCACTTTAAAATTAGATTTGACTTTATAACTTTATAAAGTCACTTAAGTAACTTTATCACTTAAGTCACTTTTAAATTAGATTTAACTTTATAAAAATTTATAAAGTTACTTTAGGAGAAAAATTAAATTCTTTTGGACACTTTTCCCTAGGCCAAAGATCAAAGCCTTAGGGAACCACCTGTCCTTCGGTACCAAATTTCAACGAGAATGCCAAAGGCCTATGACACAAAAACCATACAACAAAAAATACCTTTGAAAGAGAACCAGAAACCTTTCAGACAAAAACTTCGCAGAATAAACCCAAAACAATTGCCTGAAGTGGAAAAGGAAATAAAGAATATGTATGAGGTAGGAATAATAGTTCCTGTGAGGTTATCTAATTGGGTCTCAAACCTCTTAGCTGTGAGAAAGAAAACAGATGAGATCAGATTGTGCATAGATTTCAGGAACCTTAACAAAGCTTCACTCAAAGACAATTACCCTTTGCCAAAAATGGAACACATTCTTTAGAGGGTAGTAGGCTCAAAAAGGATCTCCCTATTAGATGGTTTTTTAGGTTACAACCAAGTTTTAGTACTCCCAGAAGACCAACTCAAGACAGCTTTTACCACTCCATGGGGCACTTTTATGTATGTAAAAATTCCCTTTGGATTGATGAACGCTGGTGCAACCTTCCAGCGAGAAATGGACATAGAATTTTCAGATGAAATAGGACACTTCATTGTCATCTATCTGGATGACATAACAGTCTTTTCCAAGACTGAAGAAGAACACCTAAAACATATGAGAAGAGTGTTTGAAAAATGTAGAAGGTTCGGTCTATCATTGAATCCCAAAAAGACTATATTTGGGCTGCAAGAAGGTAAGCTTCTTGGCCACATCATATCTGAGAAGGGGATTAGGATAGACCCACAAAGAGTTGAGGGAATACTAAAAATCACACACCCGAGAAACATCAAAGAGTTACAGTCCTTCATTTGGAAAATCAACTTCCTCAGGAGGTTTATTCCCAACTTAGTTGAACACCTTAGGAATATGACCAACATGCTCAAGAAAGGTGTAGGAGTTAAGTGGACTGTTGAAGCTAAAAAATATTTTGAATCAGTTAAACTTGCACTCACCCGGACTCCTGTCCTAATCAGTCCTGATTTCTCAAAGGATTTTTTCATTTTTTCATTTTCCTCCGAGCATACGGTAGCTGCAGTTTTGCTGCAGAAAAATCCAGAGGGAATGGAACAACCTATTTATTTCTTCAGTAAAGCTCTGAGGGATGCACCCTTGAAATGCAACATAATGGAAAAATAGGCCTATGCCTTGGTTAAGGCCTTGAAAGAATTTAGGGTGTACATATTGCATTCCCACACCATAGCCTACATGCCAAATATAGTGGTTAAAGACATCTTAACCCAAGACCCAGATGGGAAGAGGGGAAAATGGATTGCTGTGATCTTAGAGTATGACCTTTAGATAAAACCCACAAGATTGATCAAGGGTCAGGGCTTAGCTCAACTAATGGCTGAATCAAATTTACAAGCCCTCGACATAAACATGGTAGATGCCTTGGATGAGTAGGAAGGATTTCCTGATCCCACTGTCGAGGAGAAGTTTCAGAACTCTCCTTGGTATTCTCAAATTTTGTATGTTCTCACAAACCTCAATGATCCTCCTGAACTATCAAAGACCAAGGCTAGATTCTTGAAACTAAAGGCCAGAAACTATTTCATTATGAATGAATGTTTGTACTGGAAAAATACAAATGGCCTATTGCTTAAATGTTTTCCTGAAACTAAAACCGAGAGAATTGAACAGGAATTACATGCAGGAGAGTGTGGAGGCCACCTGAATTGGAAAGCCACTGCTAACAAAATACTCAGAGCTGGCTATTATTGGCCTACACTCTTTAATGACATCCATAAGATGATAATTTCCTGCCACAAGTGCCAGATCTTCGAAGGCAAAATAAAGCTCCTCCCCCTACCTTTGCAAGCCATCACTGTCGAAGGTCACTTCATGCAATGGGGCTTATATTTCATAGGAGAAATACACCCTGCTTCTTCTTCATAGCATAAGTGGATCTTAACAGCCACATACTACTTCACTAAGTGGATAGAGGCCACACCTACTTGGAATGCCACAGATTCAGTCATCATTAGGTTCCTAGAAGGTCATATCCTCCCTCGGTTTGGTTGCCCAAGAAAAATAATCACTGATAATGCTGCCACTTTTGGATCCAAGAAGATGGTTGATTTTTGCCACAGGTATCAAATAGCACTTGGTAATTCAACTACCTATTACCCACAAGGTAATGGGTTAGCGGAATCATTAAAAAAGAGGCTGGTTACCATCATCAAAAAGCTGTTGGAAGAAAACAAAAAGTCTGGCATACAAGTTAGTGCATGCTTTATGGGCTGAAAGGCTTACAACAAAGAAATCCATTGCCATGTCACCATATCAGCTTGTCTATGGAACAGAGGTAGTGTTTCCTACCACCCTGGGGGTACCACTGATTAAAATTGTCCAAGAAATTCAGACAGAAGAGGACAGCATAGTAAGGAGAATAAACCAAACAATTCATCTCCAACAAACAGGGGAAGAGGTCTATAATAGAGCTGTGAAAGTTCAAGAAAACATAAAGAGGTTGTTCGACAAGAGAACCAAAGCTTCTGACTTCAAAATTGGAGATAAATTTCTGAAGTGGGACTCAAGGAGAGAGGACAAAGGAAAGCACAACAAGTTTGATAGTTTGTGGCAAGGTCCATACATCATCCAGGCCACTGTGGGTCCAAATGCCTTTTTTCTACAAGAACTAGATGGTACAGAGCTATTTTGGGGTCCTATCATTGGCAGGATGCTCAAACACTACTTCTACTGATTTCCAATTTCTAGTTTCCATTTCCATTGTAAATACCATTGATGTGTTTGTTTTCAAGAAAAAAGAGAAAATGTTCAAAAACAGAGAGAAAGGAGAGGTTCAGATATGCTCAAAACATGAACCTCTGAAGTACAAATATTGGCTCTAACATGATCAAAACCTGAGCCAAAGGAAGCGGAGACAGCGGGTTTTAACATGCACAAAATCTGAACCAGCAAGCAAAGAAGAAAAGGATCAGCTCTAACATACCCAAAACCAAAGTTGAAATGAAGAAGGGAAAGTGACTCTAACAAGCTCGAAACTTGAGTCACAAAGAAAGAAGGATGCTTAAAAACTTTAGAGTTCAAGCCTTCATGATTTTTTTTTTCAGTTTTCTACAAATTTCTGTCCATGTGCAACTGTCTTTATGCCTTGGATCCACAACAAACTAGACTGTCTAATCCTAGTTTGATTATTTTTAAATTTCTGTTGTAGAATGTAGAGAAGAAATCTGCTGGACAGTCTAATCCCAACAGATATTAGATTAGGTAGAAAGACATATGAGGCCAACAGATATTAGATTAGGTAGAAAGACATATGAGGCCAACAGTTTAATCTGTTCTCATGGAGCAATAAGGGTAGAAATAGAATAGGTTTATTTTTATTTTTTGTAAAAAATAAATGATGTAAAGGGTTTTCTAGTCCAGATGTACCCTGGAAGAAAAAATGTTAGGACAATAGTCTGGGTAGGTAGATTGTGTGGGATTATTTTTGCTGATCTATCATGTTTGTGGTAGCTGAAAATCAAAGAAGGAACATGGCTCAAAGATCAGGCATCTGGCCAACCTCAAAGATCATTTCTGAATTCTTGACTCCTTCTGGAAGAAGCCATCCCCATGTGGAGCCACTGTTAGCCCCCTATAAATTTTTTGACAAGAAAGCAGGGGGCTAAATTTTTTTTTGGAGCCTTCAAGGAATTCATTTTTCCTTAAAAAAACATCATCCTTGGAAGCCTCCTCTTATCCTCTGCCCTTTGGTAAAATTCCACTACTATTTCTAAGTCAAAAAACCTCACTGATTGTAAAAAGTTGTGCTCAAGATGGCTTTCATTGGCCCCTTGTATTCCTGCAGAATGTCCCATTATAACCATTTTCCTTTTTTTCAAAGTCCCATTTTTCACCCCCAAATCCCTCCTAACCTTCTAAATCATCCCAAATTCCTTCTAAGCCTCAAAAATACCCCTTGTTTGGTCTAATTACCCCGTTTTTTCCTCTATTGTTACCCCTTTCTGGCCTCAAAATTACATTAAAATGGGCCAAAAAACCCACATTCTACACATTTCAGGTTTAGCCCCTTTCGGCTCAGCCCCATAAACCATTTCCTCACGTGAACCGGGCGCTAGAACCAAGCACTAGCTCAGAAAGCACTTATTGCATTTGGATATTGGGAGTGCTATCAACCGTCAATCTGTACAGATCAGACGGTCTTCGCAAACTCCATAGCGTCTGTGGCCCCCCCCGTTCACCCCTCCGATCGCATATCCACCGTCGATCTGATCCGCGGATCGACGGTCCATTTTTCACTCGCCACGGTGATCCCTACGCCAAAGCACTGTTCAAAACCGTTGGTTTCCACGCACCGATTTTGGAGGGCGGGTTGTATTTTTCATTTCGGAGTGATGCCATTCACCACATGACACGTGGCTTCGCTCACTATTGAAAAACTACCCCCTATCGCGCATTACCGTTCGTCCGCAGATCTGGTGCGATATTGTTATACACCGTCCGATCTAGGGTGGTCCATTCGACAGCCATCACGCCCCGAAGATGCTCAGGCGATAACCAAGGAAAATGGCACCCCTAGCCCACCATCTGTCGCCCTCCGATATGTTTTCTATCGTCGATATCCTCCTGATATTGGACGTTCCGGATTTAATTTAAACCCCGCCATTGACCTGGTCCCGCCACGTCACCCTTTCCACCTGTTTTCATCGCATTTTCATCTGTCCCCTATATATTTCATTCAAAGGTCGAATGTTAATGTTTTACCTTAAAACTCCCTCTCCCGCCATCTTCCAAATGCATCTCCATAGTTCCGCCACCTGTCCTCCAGTCCTTCATTACGTCCGCCCACCCCATGCATGGATTTCTTAACGTTTTTTTGTGTTTTGCAGGGTTTCAGGTGGCGAAAGCCTCCTCTGTTCACAACCACTATTCCAGTGGCACAAAACGTAGGAAAGGACCATCTTCAGGGACTAAAATTATGAAAAAAATCCTGGGAAGGTGTTATGATATGATTCCCATTAAAAGAAAAAGAGTTAAACTCTGTAAAACCTATCCAGATCCATTAAAGCACCGATTTCGCAGACAGAGGCAATCATGGAGCATCAAGGAGTATCAATGGAAAAGAAGAGAGTTTAAGGCCTGTAATTGAAGATTGTGAGCTTTAATCCAATAATTTAAAGGCAAAGTACCAGATCGAAGACCTCATGAATCACATGGGAGGTCCAGTGTGCAGAAAATGATATCATCAAGGTTTCAAATCAGCAGAATGTCTCCCCCTGAGACAGGACATAGTAATCATTACTGTTTCAGCCTACATTGTTTCAATGAGAAGTTTTCTAACATTTGTTACACGTTGTGGCAGACCCAAAGTCATTGATATTTTTTTTTTCAGTTCACCAGAGTATTGCAGAGGTATTATAGCAATTACATCAAAGTCATGCCTGGAGTAAATTGTAGCCTGATGATGTCCACTGTTTCATCCAAAAGAGTACTGAAGGTAAATGCCCAGAATTTAAAACAGAATGGGGCCTCAACCCTCCTACTCTCCTGAGTCTTAATGCTACATTTATTTTTTCACCTACCTCCTCTACCTCGTTTCAGCTGTAAAATTAATGAAGAAACTCATTGTAAAGGTTGTTGATCGGCTATCTGTGAATTGCAAGCTGTGTCTCTTGAGACATGTTCTCTGTGTAAAGTTGTAAGATAGGCTGAGGAAGATGTTTTCAAACTGAATATCAAAATATTTGTAATGTTGTACTTGACTGGTGTTGCTCTTTAATATGACAAGCACATTTCTTTGGATCCTGATTTAAAGCAGCGATGATGTTTTTCTATCTCCGTATTTGTTTTACCTCGTAGTTCATTACATTTCATTTCTACTGGCTCGCATTAGAAATCTGGCATAGGATTTACTCTTGTTAGGTACCCTATGTTTCTGCTTTCCTTGCCTTCAATGTTTTCTATTGTATGTGTTATCTAAGGATTGTTTCAAGCTAATTTAACCAGTGTAGTGGTCAAAAAATATGCTACTAGCTGATGTATGAATTAATGAAACTCTTTTCATATGTTCTTGTTAGGCTCTAATTGAATGAATTGGGATACTGGGAGTCTAGAACCCTATCTTTGTCTCACTAGGATCCTTTTCAATTAATTGAACCCTCCTAAGATCCCTTAAGCTAGATGCCAAAGCATTGAGAGTTCAAAGTCTCTCTCCAATCTCAGGTTTTCAATTTTGTGTTCTAAATCTTTAATGTTTCCTTGTTCGAAGAGTTAACCTTTTAGGTCTTGGATCACAGGTTGTCCAATGGCATGTCCTGTCCCTGGATTTGATTCATAGAAGATCACCTTGGAGGTTTCCTTGCTTTCACCTTTCTCTCTTACCATTTCATGCCACACTATCATCTTTAAGATCCAATGCTTTAGATGACTAGCCCAACTGAAAGCCTGCATATTGAATAGCAAGTAAACCCTTTCCTGACTCCATTTCCCAATGGCCACGATGTTCTCTGAATCATCCTCCTTTGCCTAAAATCCTCTTTTCTCATCCTTGTCTTATATTGAACCCTTCTTTCCTAATTCCCAACAACCAAACAAAAATCAAACAAACAGATCCTGTGCCTATAACTAGCCTAATATCTTAACTTTGAGCTTCAAAGGCATTAAACCTTTTCTTATATAGAGATAACCCTCTCTAGACCCAAGAGGGCTAGATCCTGAGGTCTGAAAGTGGTTCTAATGTTGTCTTATCTTTTGGTCTTACCAATCTGGCCAAAACATGGGAACCCCAACAAGTACAATAGAACCAAGAATTAATGGGGAAATTAAAATAATTATGCAGTTATCAGACCAAGTGAGAACAAGAGATTGGTACTTGTACCAAAATTATACTGAGCTCAGAATCTATAGATGTGATTTTCCCCCCTACAAGCTACCAAATTTCCTCTCCATGAGGATATTTGACTTGGAATACATAAGGCAGATGATCATTGAAGATGCAGTGCATTTTGTATTTGCTAAGAAGAAATCCCAATTTAGAATAAAGTCCCAAATTGGTTCTTTTATTTGTAATAGCAAAGCAATAGGAGAAGAGGCTGATAAGATGTTGAGGGACATGAAATTAGATGACAGTTTCACTTGGTCATATCACTCATTGGGGATCATATCCAAGAAAAGGCTGGAGAACAAATCAGCCCCATACATCGACACCCACATGCCTGAGATAGAGAAATTTATGAATCAAGAAAAGTGGGCATCAAATACACTGTAGGAGGCTAAATAACAGGTGATCTCCAACTCAGTATTCAAACCCCTAATCTGCAAGAAAGGAAAACTATAGAAGACAAAGAGGACAAGGGAAAATATCCTGAGAAAGAGGAAATAGGGAAGATACCAAGAGATGATCAGTCTGATATGGATACTGATACATCTAGTAGAGAATTTAAAATGAAGTATAGAAAAAGAGCTAGAATCCACATGGACATTGATCAAAGCAGTGAAAAAGAGAAGCAAACAATCATCACAATCAGGGATTCTCCAAGTTCATCTCTAGCTAGTGGTCAGATAATATTCTCTACATCTTCAACCACCAATACTTTCTAGTAGAAAAACTTGCAAACTCCTACATCTACTGCTAAAACAGGGGGAAAGGAGGAGAACATATATGACACACTCAGGGAAATCAAAAGAAAGAATGAAATCCTCAAAATCATCACCTACAATCAGTTTTGGAAGTAGACAAACAGCTCACAGAGCAGGATTTTATCAACCTTTGACTTAAAGAAAGGAAATATGAGGATGGCTTTCCTAGAAGCACATATCTCTCAGCCTAAAACAAATGTAGACTTCAAGCACACTATTTTTTAATTTGATGTGAAAGAAATCCATCCAAAAAACCAAATGGACATGCACAAGAAAACTAGAGAAACGATTTCCTCCACATTGACAAGCACTACCATGAGCTTCTCTAAACTGCAGGTATCATTGCCGAATTTTCAATCTCAGCTAAAAATGGAGAAGATTTCTTCTCTAGCCAAAGACACAAGAAACAAATCTCTGGAGGACTTAGTGGTAAATATTGGGTATGACGCAAGCAATGTAGAGGTTGTGCAAGAGAAATTGAAAAAGAAGAATGCTGATATAGCAGCCCTCAGAAAAAAACTTAAAATGTCAGCGACTAAAGATCCTTTAACAAAGGACATTGAAGAAAATGAAGCACATAAAGTTGAAATGATGGAGTTAATTATGGAGCCGTCTGCACAGCTAAAGCAGATGGAGATAGAGATGGAAAAACTAGTGAAATAAAAGGAGAAAGAAACAGAAATGGCCATTGTTACATTGGAGGTTGTTCCTATTGCATCCATCCCTACAAAAAAACCAGAAAGCACAAGCTCATTAGGTGGTGCAGGGTAGCTAGCCAAGGCCATGGAGAACATGAGCATACAAACAACAGAGATCAAAAATCTTGAAGCATAAATCAACACCATGAATGATTTGAATAAAAAGTTAGACAATGCTCATGAAATTGAGATACAAAGAGCTCAGAAATAGATTGAGAAATTAATTGAAGCAGAGAGTGAAGCTTCTACTGAACAGACTATTGGCCAGGCCAAAGAAATTATTTAGAAAAGTATTGTTGATTCCATTAATGAGATATGGCCTTCTATTCAAATAATATTTGAACAGAGAGATATGATTGGATTAGTGAATGATTCCATTGACAAAGAAAATAGATAACTAACAAGGATTCCTGAGACAAAAACAAATATAATAAAATTCTTGAATTCTAAGAGAAGTTTTGAATTGGAAGCATTAGGAGTGGAAGACAGAACAAAAACCATATTAGAGTTCAAGAAGGTACTCAACAAAAAGAGTTTGGTCACACAGTTAGAAGAAAAGTATCATCAATTACAAATTGGTGTCAGCAGATTCTTCAATAGAATCGAACCACTGACCAAAAGAGGATTACCATCTCCTTTTGTGATAAATGGTAAGCTCATGCATAGGCTAGATTAGGTCAAGAAAATGAAGGATATTGCCAAAGATACAACAAAATTTGCAGGAATTAAAGTTTCAATGATTGAAAGAGCCTTCTTAGAGGCTATGGACAATGATTTATATATAAAACATGAGATCAAGAATATTTTCCAGTTAAGTCTAACTTTCATGAAGTACAAAGAGACTGATGAGGTTTACAGGAAGCTAATCAGGATCAATATCCCAAATGCACACCATTGGGAGAAATTATGTGATTAACATGAAGGGTGAAAAGTCAACGCATCAGGAGGACAACCAACTCAACAAATAAATTAATTTCATAGAATAGTGTATCAATTGAACATTTCAGCATCAGATTACCTAAATCTGCCAGCACAACAAAAGAGAAAACACACAGTAACAACCTTCTGAAGAATAGGGCCACATGTCACAAGTCATTCTATCGTGTCCACTTTGTGGTCACATTTGTCAAATTTTAGTCATTATTGTAATAAATATCAGATTTCCCATTTAGATACAAAAATCACTAAAAATTAGTTAAATAATGCATTTCTATTCAGTGTCAAGGGTTAGACCCTAGATTGTAAGATTTTATATTGGAGCATTGTAATTTTGGAGCTGGAGCATTAATAATAAATGACCATTTCGCAAGATTCTTGAGCTATTGTTATCTGGTGATTTATTTTCTTTACTGTGTTTAGATTTTTCCTGTTAGGTCACTATATTACTAGTATAGTCCCTTATTTTTGTTAATGTAACCCCCTTATTGTTATTGTTGTACCCCTGTAACCCTATATTATTATTATTGTGCCCTTACATTATTATTGTTAGGTCGGCTAGGATTACATTGTGGCCCCATGGACTCCTATATATAGAAAGGAGGTTTGGTAATTTGTATCATTCAAGAATTATTCATTTATGTAATGTATTGGAGGTTTCCACCTCGAAGTGGCTGATTTCTAAGGTGTTGATATCTCTTTTCTTCTATTTTTGGAGCTGGTTTCATAACATTTGGTATCAGAGCTTTGGATTCTAGGGTTTCGTTGCTCCAAACAGGTCATCATGGAATTTTATTTATAACCTATTTTCTATGAAGGGTCAGATGCTATCCGACATCCTGACATCCGACATCTGACATCCGACATCCCAAGGAACCTCTGGTTGAAGCTTTAGATCTTGGTTCGCAATGTTTCCGGAGATATGGTCTGTGGAAGTTAGGGATTGTTTAGGCTCCTGAATTTCACCTGAAACAGGTCATCGTAGAATTTGTGCTATAAATTTCTATATACGAAGGTTTAGAAGTTGAAATTTTTATAGAGCAAAGCCACAATCCTGAGGAACCTCTTGTAAAAATTTCAGATCTTGGTTCGCAATATTTTCAGAGCTATGATCTGTGGAAGTTAGGGTTGTTTCAGGATCCTGAATTTCATCTCAAAGAGGTGACCGTGGGAAAATCATCACAACTCTCTCTTTGAGCATCAGAATTGAATTCTGTAAGAAGTGGCTACAAGAACACTGATTGTAGTTTCAATTTTATCAATTTCAGAGCTGAAGGAAGAAACAATGACACATGGCATGCCATACAATTTCACTCTACTGAACCAGTCCATAATTAGGTCATTGTGGGAGATTGGGCATAACTTTGCCTTGAAGAATCCAAATCAGGTAAGACCTACGGCATTTCAGAGACACTTCAGAGGGCTACTACAGGGCCGAATTTCAAATATTTATGATTTGAAATACTAGAGATAATTCAATTTCAATATCAAGCTCCTCAAAAGCAAGAAAATGGTGTGTATTTGTTTTTCGAATTGCATAAGTCTTGTTTGAAGAATCAAGCTGAATTGATTTCAACGACATATTGTAGAATAGATATCTGTATTGGGTTCTAGAAATCCCCCTAAAAATAATTCAACACCTATTAAGCCTTTATAAGGCTCTACTATGACTCATGAAGACGAAGAATGACAAACATGACTTATCAAAATTACAAGAGCAAGTGCAAAAAATTTTGTTCTCGCAAAGAGCAACAAAAAATGACATGGAAGTTTTGAATAAAGGCATGGAAAATAAGATGGATGGTTTGAAGAAAGGCATGGAATCTAAGATGGATGGATTGAAGAATGGCATGGAAGCTAATATGGATGGCATGGAAGTTGGCATGGAATCTAAGATGGATGACATGGAAGCTAAGATCTTTGAAAAAATAGAAAACATGAAGAATGATCTAAAAGAATACATGTAAGGTTTGACAAAGTTTATACAAGAAATGGTTCCTAATGGTGAAAATATAGTAGAGGAAACTCATGATGAGAACAAAATAAATGTTAATCGTGCTTTCATAAACTCTAATTTTAGAGGGAAGAACCACCATATTCCAAAAATGGATATGAGGGAGTTTGATGGCAAGGATCCGATAACATGGATATTACAGATGGAGCAATATTTTGATCTCAATAATGTGCAAAACACACAAAAGGTATGCATTGCAACTTTAAATTTAGAAAAAAATACAGTTTTATGGTATCGATGGCTTTGCTCCCGTAAAAAAAGTGTCACTTGGTCAATTTTTACAGAGGAAATTATAGCACATTATGAGGATACAAAGAGCAACACCTTCTTTAGCCAGTTGATAAATCTTGAACAAAAGGGTTTAGTGGGGAAGCACATTGAGGACTTCCAAAAATTGAATATAAGGGTAACTAATATTCCAGAGGAACACAGGATTGATGTCTTCATAGGGACTTTAAAGGATAACATCCAACATGAAGTTCGCGTTTGGGAACCTGATTCATTGGAGAAGGCATTCTGGTTGGCAAGAAAAATTGAATGTAAAATTGTGGTGACAAGGAAGCCTACCACTCACATCTATAAAGATATAAGTGTTAGTACTCCTATATTTCCACAACCTACAAGGTTGACACCACAAAAATTGGAAGAAAAAAGAGAAAAAGGGCTTTGCTATAGTTGTGATAGAAAATACACTAAAGGTCATAAGTGTGTCGAGAAGAAATTATCTTGCATAGATTGTGAAGAGGAGGAAGAAAATGAACAAGAAACTTCAAAAGAAGAGGATATACACTAGGAACCAACCCTAGAAGAAGGAAATGAGTCTGACCATATCGTGTAATGCATTGGCAGGTATTACCACTCCTCAAAATCTCAATATAGAAGGACATATCAAGAAGAAAAAGGTAATAGTGTTGATTGATTCGGGTAGTACCCATAATTTTGTTCATTGTAAGGTAGCCAAGGAATTGAATTGTTTCCTATACCGAGCACCAAAATGTCAAGTGATGGTTGCAAATGGAGGAATTATAAATTTCTCTGGAAAATTCCATAATATCAAGCTAGCCATGGGAGAATATGTATTGAATAGTCCAATTATTTTCATTCCAATTGGAGGTGCTTATGTTGTAGTAGAAGTACAATGGTTAAAATATTTGGGGACGATAGTGTAGAAATTTGCTAAATAAATCACTTATTCAATGGAGATTAACCTGATCAGGCATCAATTTCGAATTGCATGCATAACACATAATCTCTTCTACGATTAATTGTCACATGCGGAAAGAATAGAAGCGACAGAACATCAATTCATCACACACATTAACACAGTATGTATGGGGAAATATTATAGCTGAAAACCCTTCGGCTATTTTGTATATTATATGGAGAGAACATGCATCAAATACATAGCACAATACTCCTCACAAGTACTCAGTACTATCTCATGAAGCTACACACAAACTAGCTTGGTTTTGAACAAGTCACAGGTTTAAAACACATCCACTAATTGCCTGCCTCTATTGTGCAATCAAGGCCGGTATAATGAGAGATCCAAGGTTCGAATCTCCTTGGCTTGACAGCGCAATCCTCATGGGAAATTTCCTCCAAGTGTGGTGCAAATCTCATGCACAACTAATGTCACAACTGATAGCTATCTCAACCCTTTCATCTACCTCTTTCACTTGTCGCCACTGAACTGTCCATGCACTGAGTTAAACTGATTTGTTCTTTAGTTGAATAATGAGTTAATAATTAGTGAATTAAATAATATTTAATTCACACAACTCATCTCTAGTGTATTAGCCAGTTAAACTAAATACAACTAGTTCAACTAGTTAACCAGAACACCACCTCCATTAACTATCGCATCAACTCCACCGAACTCCGCCACTTGAGCTCTAACTAAAGTCAACCATGCATTAGCTCACCTAACCCATAAGGAAAAGGCAAATCCTTCGGAACCGCATGCCCCACATCCGGGTCAAAATCGCGTTCAAGAGAGTAACCGAAGTTTAGAGTCCAAATATTATTAAGGGTAAATAATATTTGATCGTTCTACTTTAGCCCGGGCAAGCCTAAAAAAATAGACTTTCGACCTAAATGCTAAAAATAGAGGTCCATATTTTTACCAACATGACCAATCCTCCAAGAATATCATACCCAGCCCCAATCCATGATCCATATGTCTAAAAATAGACATAGTCTAAAAATAGACTTTGCACCAAAAACAGCCCGTGGCCCACTTGGTGAAGGCGACGATTTGACCAAGCTCCATCATCTTGCTGCATTAACATTTCTCCTCAAAGAAGATATGGATTATCTCGCAACCCCTATCCCCGCCTCCGTGGAATTCAAACTTGCTCTTTGGTGAGCGCCTTCACAAGATGTCCGCATCTTGATCCTCCGTAGGAATATATGAAAGCATCAGCGATTCCGTCGAACATAGTGTCTGATATGATGGTACCCGATGTCGATGTGTTTGGATCTATCATGAAATAATGGATTATCCGAGAGCTTGATGCACTGCAAATCACAAGAGGCTCCAAATGCAACCCGAACAAGCCGACCAAGATCCTCCTCATCCAACAGGGCCTCGGATGCAGCCAAACTTGTCGCCATGTACTCGGCCCGCCGAATCGAGTGCCATGGACATTCTGCTTCCTCTTGTACCAGAAACCGTTGTTGACTCCGTCTCCGAAGATCCTCCGCATGTGCTCGTCCGTTGGGCACCGCCCAATCCGCATCTATGAAGCGAAATCTTCACCCATCCCCCTCCCCCCCGTCTCGTACCACAACTATATCCCCATGTACATCGATATAACGCAATACATGCTTGCCTCGCTTCCAAAAAGAGCTTTCGTAGGCTTAACCATAGCTTGCGAAAGTCAAGTTAAATAAGATAGCACATATCGTGTCGTGTATCGACTCGTATACATAAGCGACCGACCAACTACTCACATAGACAAGGCATCCACTACCTCTACCGAAGTGGCATCCTCCTTCCTCCAACTACTGTGAAGAGGAGTATCAACAGTTTGCTCATAAATACAAGTTGAACATCTCCCGTAATCTCTTGAGCATACTTTCTTCCGAGAAACAAACAAATTCTCCATTAAAATGTCAAATCTCCAATCCCGTGAAATAATGAAGGAGGCCCAAGTAGTTCATCTCGAACTCTCGTGCAAGATCCTCCTCGCATGAAAGTATCAATTACTCATCACCCGTCAAAACTGGGGATTATCTACATATAGTACGATGATCAAACAGCCTTCCCTCCACCACAACTGCACAGTTAGGACCGCCTCACTCTTGGAGAACTGGGGTTCGGTGAAATATCTATCTATACGTGTGTACCAAGCACGAGGTGCTTCTGCTTAAGCCCGTACGTGCTCTCTTGGAGGCGGCACACATATGACTCACTCGTTGAAGATCTCTAAACCTTCGTAAATGTCGCTCTATGTACACCCTCCTCCTCAATGAATCCACCGAGGAACGCCAGCCTTCACATCCATCCGATGGATGTGCCACCCCACCGCGCTCGAGAGAGCAAGGATCGTTCGTATGGAAAGAGTACCTTGCGATGTGTGCAAAGGTTTCCTCACAATCGATCTCGATCCGCGAGAATCCACGGGCGAAACCGCCTTGTACTTTCCCACACTCCCGCCGCCCGCCCTCGCTTCACTTGTAGACCCATCTCGCGCCTACCATCGATTTCTCGTCTCTTGGACACCCCCATGCATCGGTTCCGACGATCGAATCATATTCTTCGATCATGGCATCTACCCATGCAGTTCCTCCATAGCTTCCTCGAAAGAGGATGGCTCCGTCACGACACATTGACTCATGAGAGCCATGTATCTGGAAGAAAATCGATCCTATGATCTGCCCGTTCCACACGTCGTAGGTGGTCCTACAACCTTCTCTACATCTCGAGCCGCCCACCACCTTCTATAGTGCACTTGCACCCTCCGATGGTTGCTACCACATGGTTGGTTTCTTCCACCTCCCCGAACCTCCTTCGTGGCCGATCCACATCCTAGAGACTCATCCTTGGGAGCTAACAAATTTCTCCTCCTCGCATGCAAGTGTGCTCCCTCTCAAGCGAACACCGCATGGCTTTCTCCTCCCCCGAAATTTAACATCCCGTCGCACACAAAAGTATTGCGAATCGGCTCCGACACATACACCCGACAGTTGTGGGGTGTGCACGTTGTACCTCTACATATATTCCAACCTCTCGCGGTTGGATCCAGCCTTTCTCTAGCATCCTTCGTCAAATGCATGTAGACAGGAGAACCAAAAATCCGCAAATGGGAAATGTCGCCCTTTCCGAATAAGCCTCCTCCAAAGGTACTCATGCCAAGAATTCAGAGATACGGGTTCCGCACACACACCGCGTATTGGGCGTCTCGCCACAAGTGAAGGGGTAGGCTCGATCATGCAACATCGCCCGTGCAAAACACTCCATAATAGTTCTCGTTCTTTTTCTCGCTCGGCCCACCCCGTTCGCTCGTGGGTTATGGGGTGCGATGAGCTCTCTCCTCGAATCCCTTCGCGCTCGCAAAAGTCCTTGAATTTAGCCGAGATGAATTCGCCTCGCATTGTCGCTCCTAAGAGCCTTTCACCTCTTCCCCGATTCCTCTTTCCTCGACTCAGTTGCTTTAAACTCACATAACTTAGCGAATGTATCGTCTTTCTTCTCGCATGAAGAAGATACAACACTTTCGAGAGAAATCATCAACAAAGATCATGTAGTACTCTTAGGCTTTGTTGTCACACGAGAAAGGACCACAGACGGCTCCGTGTAAACTCTCTCAAGGATCGTCGTGGCGTGACTATCCCTTCTCGTGAAAGGTGGCTTTCTACAAACTTCCCTAAAGTACACTCCCTTTCAGACCGATCCGACTACACAAGGGTGCCCTTCAGGAAGTCTAAGAGAAATCTATCGCATGATCTTCAAAGTCAACATGGTGAAGGTGGCCCAATCTCCTGCCATAGTTCACCCTCATCATCCCGCTCACCACTTCTCTCGCTTTGCATGCCATTAAGCCGCGTTGCGCCCATCTACTTGCAACCGATAAAGGTTCTTCGTTCAAACCCCCTATCTTCCGTGTCTCTCCAAGATCTACCTGCGAGAAAGCCTTTCCTTCGCCGAAGACCACATCATACCCCTTGTCTTCCAACATCGCCACAGAGATCAAGTTCTTCTTCAATCCGGCACATGCATGACATCCTTCAATACGAAGGGTTTACCGTACTCCCTCCGAAAGGATATGGTACCGACATCACCAAGACCGTATCTACCATCATCGCCATCTCGATGAACGCCCAGATATTTTTCTCCGTATCCGAAAACAAATCTCGATCTCCCGTCATGTGGAATGACGCACCACTCGTCCAAGAACCACATTGATCCCATCACACTGGAAACCAAGCATGCGATCGCTGAAAATTCAAGCCTCGAACTCACAGGCCAAAGTCTCTCCATCCGGGCAGATCTTCCCGCTTGCTTGTTTTTCTTTCTTCTTCTACAATTTGTGGTATAATGTTCGTGATCATGGCAGTTGAAAACACTTCACCTTAGCCATGTCTTGCTTCTTGCCTCTTTGCACCGTAATGAGAAGTTTTCTTGCTCCTTCCCCTTCTTTTCTTTGCAGCCAAAGCACAATTTTCATTAAAGTACCATGAAGATCCATCCGGTAGTCCTCCTTATCTCCTCTTCTTGCATGAGATCCGACTCGCAGTCGCTCCCATCCCGACAACTTCTCCCGACCATTGACACTATCCCGATAGGAATGCCAAGCCTTTGGAAGACCAAGGAGAGCTAGGTCAACCAATTCTCATCCTCAACAATCACCCCACACTTCCCAAATTTCATCTCTCGCATTGAGTGAACTTCGTGAGGTATTTTGCGATATTGCCGCTTCTCCATATTGATGTTTCGAGTTTACTATGCCGCCCTTCCTTGGTCGCTCTTACTGCATATATCTCACAAAGCTTTCCACATTAAATATGGAGAAGCCTTTCCATGCAGCCGGATACAATGTGATCCTTTATGCCCTCCAATGTGATCCTTCGACATTTCGCTCGTTTCTTTTGCCATGCTTCGACAATGGGAAGAAGATCAAGATAAGTAGGTTTTGGAATCTCTTTCTCCACGAATTCCAACAACCTATTATCACTCCAATACAACCTCCATGCGGTCCTTCCATGCAATATAATTCGAATCGCTTCTCCAAGGCATATTCTAGTCGCAAACCGTTGAAAGACACATTTTCGCTTACCGCACCAAGAACACAACCGCAAATTCGAATTTCACCACAAATGATAACTCACATTACTGATCTACACTTGAGAACAAATTATTTCCAAATCAGAGATTGACCGTATGAGCTTTTACTGCATCTTTCACTTTCCGAAGAAAGATGAATCCAGAGGCTATCCGGCCCGTATGTAGCTCCGTCCGAGGAACAAGTTTGCAATCACCGTAATAGATCTAGAAAATTAACAAAGTTCATACTATGTAGAAATTTTCTGAATAAATCACTTATTCAATGGATATTAACCTGATCACACATCAATTTCTGAATTGCATGCATAACACATAATCTCTTCTACGATTAATCGTCACATGCGGAAAGAATAAGCTTGCTTAATGATCAATTCATCACATACATTAATACAAGATAAGGGGAAAACATAGCTTGAAACCCCCAACTATTTTGTATATATTATATGTAGAACATGCAGCAAATACATAGCACAATACTCCTCACAAGTACTTAGTACTATCTCATGAAGCTACACACAACCATTTACTAACAAGTCACAGTTCAAAACACATCCACTAATTGCCTGGCCTCTACTGCGTAATCAAGGCTGGTCTGAACAGAGATCCAAGGTTCAACACTTTGGCTCTTGCCGCCGCAATCCTCATGGGAAATTTCTCCTTCCAAGTGTGGTGCAAATCTCATGCACAACTAATGTCACAACCGATAGCTGAGTCTCAACCTCTTTCATCTACCTCTTTCTACTTGTCGCCACCGAACTATCCATGCACCGAGTTAAACCGATGTGTTCTTTAGTTGAATAATGAGTTAATAATTAGTGAATTAAATAATATCTAATTCACCCAACTCATCTCTAGTGTATGAAGCAGCAACTAAATACAACTAGTTCAACTAGTTAACCTAACACCATCTCCATCAACTCGTCGCATCAACTCCACCGAACTCCGCCACTTGAGCTCTAACTCGAATTCAACCATGCATTAGCTCACCAACCGATAGGAAAAGAAATCCTTCGGGAAGCTCACGTTCCACATCCGGGGGTCAAATCGAAGTGCTCCTTATAAATCAGTTTTAGAGTCCAAATATTATTAAGGGTAAATAATATTTCGATCGTTTCTATTTTAGTCCAAATTTTTAAAAATAGACTTCGACCTAAATGCTAAAAATAGAGGTCCATATATTTTTACCAACATGACCAATCCTCCAAGAATAGCATACTCAGCCTCCTGTCCATGATCCATGTCTTAAAATAGACATAGTCTAAAAATAGACTTTGCGCCCAAAAATAGCCCGCGGGCCCATCAGAAGGCGACTTCATTTCACTCAAGCTTCATCATTCGCCGCATTTTCACCGTATAGCTTTAATTTAAAATTTTCTAAATTTTTTTCTGAAGAAAGAATCAATTATAGGGTATCACAGAAGCCAAGAAAGATAATAAGCTCTAATGTCATGACAAATATTCGAATAAATAACAACGAGGCATAATTGCACAATTATGCTCACTAGAAGTCCCAGCATCAAAATCATCTATTTTCTCTAGATCTCAGAAGTCTTGGATAATCATTTCAAGGTGTTTGAAACTCCCAAAGGTCTTCCACTTATTCGTGATCATGATCATGCTACTTATTTGATTCCAGGAAGTGTTCCTCCAAACATTAGGCCTTACGTATATCCCACGTCCAAACGAGTGAAGTTGAATGTATGATCGCATAAATGTTAGAGGCCGGCATTATTCAACCTAGTAAAAGTTCTTTCTCTTCTCCAAAGAGTATGAAAAGGCCAAGAAAGTATGGATCATGGCACATGTGTTCCACTAGGAGCTCAATAAGCTCACTATTAAGGATAAATTTTTCCATTCCGTGATTAATGAATTATCGGGATGAATTATGTATAAATGTATTTTGACAAGTTGACCTTCGTTTAGGATATCCTCGTAAATTATAATGAAGAATGAAGATATTATGAAAACAACATTTCGAACCTGTGAGGGTCATTATGAATTTTTGGTCAGCCAGCCTTACCACAACCTTCTACATTTCAATGGTTGATGAATTCCATTTTCTCAAACCCTTCCTTGTAGTGTTCTCAGGTTAGTATTTTTGACGATATACTAATCTATAGTGTGTCTTGAAAGGATCATGTTAAACATGTTGATTGTGGTGCTCAAACTATTGGAGGAGAAAGAATTATGTAAAAGGCATCCAAATTTTTCTTTGGAGTACAAGAGTTCGAAAATCTAGGTCATATTGTATCTCACGAGGGTGTTAGCAGGAGACCCTAACAAAATTGAAGCCATTAAGGAATGGAAATTCCCCACAACCATAAAGTACAGCTTGGTATTTACTGTGTTAATGGTATTATCACTTGTTTGTTAAGAATTATGGGAGAATAATAAATATCTATAACAACATTAATGAAGAAAGATGCATTTTCAAGGAGTACTCACAACTAAGGCGTTTCGAACATCTTAAAGAAGCAATGTGTTCAATATCACTCTTATTGGCCGTACTTCACAAAACTTTACTATTGAATGAAGGCTCAGAAATGGAATTGGTGCCATTTTAATGCAAGAAGGACACCCATTTCTTTTGAAATTCATTCAATCAAAGGAAAGTATTTACAAAAGGCTATTTATGAGAAGGAAATGTTGGCAATACCACATGCACCAAAGAAATGGCGACCTTACCTAATGGGAAGACACTTCAAGGTAAAGATTGATCATGATAGTCTTAAACACTTCTTTGGAACAAATAATATCTCTTGTGAGCAACAAAATGGTCACAACACGTTGGGTTGCTAAATCTTGAATACTCCAAGAAAAAGGGAAGCTAAATGTTGTTGTAGATGCAATTCTCAAGAAAGGATAAAGAGGAAGGCATCGTTTGCATATTTCTATTATCCAACCAGATTGGATAATCAAAGCAAGGGATGAATGGAAGAAGGACGAAGAAGTGGACACTCATTTAAAATTTGCAGCAAGATCCTAGTACATCTAATACATTTAGTTGGAAAAATGATTCCTTATGGTACAAATATCGTTATATATTTGCAAGAATTAGCAAAAACAAAAGATTCTTTTTGGAATTGCACACCCCCTTTAGGAGGACACTCGGGATTTTTAAAACTTTCACTACATGTGATGCAAAGAATTTTTATGGGATGGTCAAAGTCCGAGGGTCTAAAATTTTGGTTCTGAAGCCTATGGAAAAATAAAGTTGAAAAATTAAGACCCCGTGGCTCTACAACCTTTATCCATTCCAAGTCAACATTGGGAGGAGATTTGAAGTGATTTTATGAAAGGTGCTTACCCAAGTCCGAAGGAAAGAGTGTCATAATGGTAGTTGATAGAATTGGCCAAGCATGGCACACTTTTGTGCGTTATCTCATCCATTTAAAGAAAGTACAATTATTTTCAGGCATTTGCGGAAACAATTCAAAAGCTACATGGAAATCCGAAGATTATCGTAAGTGACAAAGATCCCATTTTTACAGAAATTTTGGAAAAAAAATTATTTTCTTGTTTGGGTACTCAACTAGCTCATGTTGAGATTCAATAAGATGATGAGCTTAGTGAAAAGAGTCGCATTCACTATGGGCTCACGAGTTATGTTTGGCACAAGTCTATTTTTAGACATGGTGATCATATTTCGTGGTTACAGGATGATATTTTTGGATGGTGGGCCGAGCAAAAATAGATGAAATTGTATTTTTATAATAGCAGTATAAGTATTTATAGATCGCCATCTAAAAATAGAAGTGTCGATTATTATTAGCTCTTAAGAATAATCCGAAGGTCAAACAATAACTTATTCTCTTGGAGAACTTAGTTTCTAATGCACATTTGGAAAATCACTGGCCTATGGTCTAAAAATTCCTAGGGCTTACTGTGGTTCATGCATGGAGGGACTACTTAGAACTTATGGAAAGTTATGACACATTGTTATAGTTCATGGAGTTACATTATTCGCCTTAACTCGCTTAATGGAGTTAAACTTAGTTGAGCTAGTTGTATCTAGTCTAATTGAATGATACAATTAGTGAGAGTGGGAGTGAAT
Organism: Pinus albicaulis; assembly: GCA_034641835.2. NCBI lineage: Eukaryota > Viridiplantae > Streptophyta > Pinopsida > Pinales > Pinaceae > Pinus > Pinus albicaulis. Next base: position 889,694,406 of record CM076575.1, read on the forward strand.
TAATTATTTAATTAATTCAAAAAATAATAATTCATTAATCAACTAAAGAATACAACAAATAACTATAGTGTGCGAAGAAGCCCATGAATTCAAGGGAGAGATAGTGAAAGGGCAAGATGGACTATCTCTGTTGTGACTATAGTGATGCATTGATTGTGAATACACGCACATTGAGCGCTAATGATGATTGCACAAATAGGGGCAAGGGTGTTCAAATTATTAAGAGCGGCCCTTCGTAGGGATTGCGTAGTGAGCATGTGCTAGTTAGGTGGCATGAAATCAAGGTATGGATTTAACATTTCTTCGATTAGTGTGTGACGATTGATTGTACCGAGAGCTTGGATGTACTAAGATTTGTATGAATTTGTTACATGATATCCATGATAAATAATATATGATATTTGGGTTTTCAGCTTTCAAAGATTTCATTAAACAACTCGCATTATGTGCAATTGTTTTTATTTATGCTTCACATGTATTATATCAATTTTCTCGCAAAAGATTAACAAAGGAATGATTATTTATTTTGTAAAGTTAAATATTGTGAGACTGGGGAATTTGGATGTATGCATGCTTAGTGTATAATAATATATACATGGTGTCAGAGTTAAACAGTTAATTCTTAAAGATTGAAATTGTGAATAATTGTTGAGTTTGTGTCATTGGTGGGACACCCGAATTTGCTACGTAAAATTCTTGGCGCACAAGTTGAGTATACATTGAAATGTCTTTAAATGGGTTAAGTATTGAGTATTCCCTTGATGGAAACTCAAATTATAACAGCCTGGAAGGATAGGATGGAAGTGGTGCTGGAGGATAATGGACTCAAGGAGTTCACTTGATGAAGATGTCTTGCCGAGATTCAGCGATGCTCTATTACTTCGACTCATACAAAAGAAGATAGCAAAGACAAGAAGAATTATATTGGAAGGTGTGAAGGACCATATTGTCTCGAGCCTTCATGGGAAAACTACTCCATTCTTAATTCAGATGGTTTAATCTGATGTTTTCCAAAGAAGAAGTGACCGCAGGAATTTGGCAATCGAAAGACAAGCCGATAAAAATAAAAAACGGAGAAGGGCGACGCGCATTCCAAAATATATCACGAAGTTTGTCCACCGTAGAGATGAAATGGGAAGCGGTGGGATTAATTTGATGATGAAGAATTGTGAGACGTTCTCCCTACCTTAAGAGTTGGGCACTCACGAAGATCGTCAATGGACGGAGAAATCGGCCAGATGGAGCTACTTGGTCGGATCTTGTGCAGAGGAGACAAGGTGAGGTACTGGATGGATCTTCATCGAAGAATGAAGATGGAGAGAATTTCTCTTTGTTTCCAAAGGAAGGAAACTAAAGGGAAGAAATTTCCTTCAAAATCCGAAGCCACAAAGAAGTCGGATTTGTCCAAGGTATGCGGTTTTCATCACACAACATGGGCATTTCACCACTAACTTAAGAAGAAGAAAAAGAAGGTTGTTGGAGAGAAGCCTTAGCTTCGAAATTTTAACTTGATTTCTCTTCGACCGATGTTTGGTTTTGGGTCATAAGGGATCAAGGTGGTATTCGATAGGGTGCTATTTTTCCATATGACAGGAGACAAGGAGTTACTAGTGACTTGAGGAGAAGGACATCTAGATGCATATAGAGATGGGGATGATGGGTATATATAGTGCGACCGACATTGGGACCATTACCTTTGAGAGGGAGTTCAGAAATCCATTCTTGCTGAATGATGTTATGCATGTTCCAAGTTCGAAGAAGAACTTGGTCTTGGTCACAATGTTGGAAGACACAAGTTATGATGTTGTTTTCGCAGGAAAATCCTTCCTTTGACATAAAATAATGGGTAAACCAAGAAGATAGGGATTCAAGTTAATAATATTCACAATATGGAGGTAGATGGCTACATTGCAATGGTGGGCAAAGCAAAGAAGTGGTGATCTCGAGATTAGTGCGACCATGGCACAAGAGATTGGGTCATCTTCACCATGGTTTGGTGTTAGCTTTTCACCTGACTCAAGGGGGTACTACAATATATCAAAGAAAGGATGATATGGTAAGTTTGTGAAGACTACCTTTCATGAGAAGGAGAATCGTGCTTCGTGATCCATGAAAGAATTCACATTGTGACGTGTGGACTTTTCCGCTTCTTCAAAATTAAAACACATGTATTATGTTATATTTGTCGACGAATATTCTCATATATATGCCGGATCTTCTTCTGCACAGTAAAAGAAGAGCGGCCATTTCGTCTGCAGGAGCTTGGGTGTTAATTGGTGGAGAAGGCGTCGAGAAGAAAGTGAGAGCTCTATGGAGCGATAATGGTGGTGAACACATCTCTGCGAATTCGCATACTCTAGCAAAGAAGGAATTCAAAGAGAACTCATAAAGACCCTCACAACCCATAGCACGTCGCGCAGAGAAGAATAGAACGTATCGTGGTGTTGCACAAGCGATGTCGCATGACCGTGCCTGCTGATGCAATTTTGTGAGGAAGCATGCAACACCGCTGCCTTTATGTGTAAACTGTTGTCCTCATAGAGTACTTGGAATGAGTACACATGAAGAAGCTTTTATTGGTAAGAACCCTCGATATTTCTCGTTTGAATATTTTTGGCTCATCCGTTACACTCATGTGGACAAAGGGATGCCAAGAATAAGTTGGAGCCGACCGGCGTGTTGGGATATTGCAGGTTTTAAAACACCCCCATAATTATCGTGTGTGTTTTTCCGTACAATCGATGACCATGGTGCCACGGATATAAAATTCAATGAGGTGAAAAGCCATGAAGTTGTCGCTTGAGAGGGAGCTACACTTGCATGCAGAGGAGGAACTTCTGTTCCCAAAGATAAGCCTCCGGATGTGGATTAGCGATAGGGAGGAGATTCAAGGCGGAGTGGAGGAGTCCACCATGTAGAACCAAACATCGACAAGGTGTAGGCGGGACCAACTTAAGCCGAGAGACTGAAGCTTGATGCGGCGAATGTAGGAGTCCCTATACTGTCATCCAGAGAGAAAATCACTCCAACCGATTTATCGGATACATGGCTCTTATGAGAAAGTGTATTGCATTTTCGCAGCCATATTATTTTGAAGAAGTTAAAGAAGGAGCCCACATGGGTAGATGCCATGGTGGAGTGAGCAAGTGAATCCATTGTCAAAAACAAAGGTTTGGAGACTATTCCAAGGCTGGCAATCAGCTTGTAGGATCAATATGGATCTACAAGGTAAAGCAAGTCGATGGGAGTGTCGAGAAGCATAAGGCAAGATTTGTTGCCTAGGCTTCACGCATCAATCTGATTGATTATGAAGAAACCTTTGCACTCGTCACATGGTATTCTTCCATAAGGACCATCCTTTCTCTCTCGTGTAGATGGCTTTGGCATATTCATGAAAATGGATGTGAAGATTCGTTTGTTAATGTGGACAATTGAGGAAGAGGTGTACATTGAGCAAGACATGATTTGAGATCTACAATGAGTCACATGTGCAGCCGAAAAGAGCACTATATGGCTTGCAAGGCACCCGTGCTTGGTACACTTAGATCAACAACTATTTCATCGGGACTTAGCTTCACCAAGAGTGAGGTGGATGCAAACCTCGTACTCAAATTATGGTGGAGGGTAAGCTTTTAATCATTTTTCTTTATGTTGATGATTTAATACTAATGGGTGATGAGCATGATATACTCATGCAAGGCAAGACCTTGCAAAGGAGTTTGAGATGAAGGATTTGGGCCTCCTTCATTATTTCCTTAGATTGGAACATGGCAACGAGAAGGTGAACGTTTGTGTCTCAAGGAAAGTATGCTCCTCCGGATATTGGAGAAGTTTCCACATGTAGGGTCGCAAGCCTATCGACACTCCTCTTCCAGAAATTGAGGAAAGAGGATGCTACATCGGTAGAGGTAGTGGATGCCACCGTTTATCGACAATGATAGTTAGCTCATGTATTTAGTTAATACAAGACCGGACATATGCTATGCGGTGAACCAACTTTCACAAGCGATGGCAAAAGAAGATAGCAAAGACAAGAAGAATTATATTGGAAGGTGGAAGGACCATATTGTCTCAGCCTTCATGGGAAAACTACTCCATTCTTAATCTAGATGGCTTTAATCTGACAAGCTTTCAAAGAAGAAGTGACCGTAGGAATTTGGCACCGAAAGACAAGCTCTAATAAAAATAAAAATGGAGAAGGGCGACAGTATTCCAAAATATATCACGAAGTTTGTCCACCTGGGGAGATGAAATGGGAAGTGTGGGGATTAATTTTGATGATGAAGAATTGGTGAGATTGGCTCTCCTTGGGCTTCCGAAGAGTTGGCATAACTACGAAGACCTCCGTCACCACCCGGGAGAAACCGTCGGGATGGGAGCTACTTTGCCTGGATTCAGTGTGAGGAGATAAGGTGAGGTACTGTGGATGGATCTTCATCGAAGAATGAAGATGGAGAGATTTCTCTTTGCTCTGCAAAGGAAGGAAACTAAAGGGGAAGAAATTTCTCTTCAAAATCTGAAGCTAAAGGCAAGAAGTCAGATTTGTCCAAGGTGAAGTGTTTTCAATTGGCCACGAACATGGGCATTTCACCACTAACTTGCCGTAAAAGAAGAAGAAAAAGAAGGTTGTTGGAGAGGCCTTAGCTTCAAATTTTAACTTGATTTCTCTTGATCGTATGCTTGGTTTCAAGCTATATGGGATCGTTGTGGTATCTTCGATAGTGGTGCGTCTTTTCCATATGACAAAGAGACAAGGAGTTGTTTAGTGACTTGGAGGAGAAGGACACATCTACATGCATATAGAGATGGGTGATGATGGTATGTATAGTGCGACCGACATTGGGACCATTACCTTGGAGAGGGAGTTCAGAAATCCATTCTTGTTGAATGATGTTATGCATGTTCCAAGTTCTGAAGAAGAACTTGGTCTTCGTCACAATGTTGGAAGACACAAGTTATGATGTTGTTTTCAAAGTGAGGGAAAATCCTTCCCTTGACATAAACAATAATGGGTAAAACCAAGAAGATAGGGATTCAAGTTATGAATATCTACAATATGGAGGTAGATGGCTACATTGTACGAAAGGCAAGCAAAAAGAAGTGGTGATCCGAGATTAGTGCTAATTATAAGCGTAGACTGGCCATCTTCACTCATGGTCGTTAGCTTTTCATCGTGACTTCCGAGCAGCTCTCACGCTATATCGCTGAAAGGGATGTGATATGGGTAAGTTTGTGAAGACTACCTTTTCATGAGAAGGAGAACTGGCAGAGCCGTGATCCATGAAAGAATTCACACGTACGTGTGTGGACCTTTCTCAGCTTTCTTCAAAACAAACACATGTATTATGTTATATTTGTTGACGAATATTCTCATATATGTCGGATCTTCTTCACATGCAAGAAGAGCTAAGCATTCTCAATTTATGTGAGTTTAAATAATTGGTGGAGAAGGCGTCATAGTTGAAAGTGAGAGCTCTATGGAGCGATAATGGTGGGTGAACACATCTCGGCGACCAAAGACTTCGTAGCAAAGAAGGAATTCAAAGAGAACTCATAGCACCTCATAACCCATAGCAGTAATGGGGTCGTAGAGAGGAAGAATAGAATGATCGTGGTGTTGCACAAGCGATGCCGCATGACCAGGGCCTATTGATGCACTTGTGGGAGGCGATGCAACACCGCGCTTTATGTGTAAACTCGTTGTCCTCACAGAGCATCGGAAATGAGCACATATGAAGAAGCTTTATTGCAGAACCCTGATACGTTTGAATATTTTTGGCTCATCCTCACACATCATGTGACAAAGGATGCCAAGAATAAGTTGGAGCCCACTCTGTGAAGTTGGGATATTTGTGGGCATACGTAAACACCCCCATAATTATCGTGTGTGTTTTCCGTACAATCGAGATGACTATGGTGCGACGGGATATAAATTCAATGAGGTGAAAGCCATGAAGTTGTCGCTTGAGAGGGAGCTACACTTACGCAGGAGGAACTTCTGTTCCCAAAGATAAGCCCTCGGATGTGGATTAGCGATAGGAGGAGATTCATGGAGGAGGAGTCCACTCATGTAGAACCAAACACTCGACAAGGTAGAAAGTGGACTACGAAGCCGAGAGACCGAAGCTCGATGCGTTACGTAATGGTAGGAGTCCCCACATCACAACGCAGAGAGAAAAAAATCACCCAACCGATTTATCGGATACATGGCTCTTATGAGAAAGTGTATTGTGACAGAGCTTGCTATTATTTTGAAGAAGCAAGAAGGAGCCCACATGGGTAGATGCCATGGTGGAGGAGTATGAATCCATTGGTTGCACAAAGGCTTGGGAGACCATTCTGGCGTCGTTGGCAAATCAACAGTAGGATCAATAAGTGGATCTACAAGGTAAAGCAAGCCGCCGATGGGAGTGTCGAGAATTATGGCAAGATTTGTTGCCTAGGGGGCTCTCCACGCAGATCAATCTTAATTACCATGAAGAAACCTTTGCACCGTCACATGGTATTCTTCCACAAGGACCATCCTTTCCTGTAGATGGCTTTGGCATATTCATGAAATGGATGTGAAGACCCTGCTTGTTAATGGATACTGATAGTGGAAGAGGTGTACATTGAGCAACATGAAGGATTTGAGATCTACAAAGAAGCCGAGTCACATGTGTGCAGTCGAAAAGAGCACTATATAATAAGCAAGCACCCTGCTTGGTACACTTAGATCAACAACTATTTCACCGAATTTAGCTTCACCAAGAGTGAGTATGATGCAAACCCTGTACCAAATTATGGTGGAGGGTAAGCTTTTAATCATTTTTCTTTATGTTGATGATTTAATACTAATGGGTGATGAGTGCGCTGATATACTCATGCAAGGCAGAGACCTTGGTAAAGGAGTTTGAGATGAAGGATTTGGCCTCCTTCATTATTTCTTAGATTAAAGCATGGCAACGAGAAGGTGAACTGCTTGTGTCTCTGCTGAAAGTATGCCCGGAGATATTGGAGAAGTTTCACATGTAGGGTCGTGCTTCCATCGACACTTCCAAAAGAAAATTGGAGGAAAGAGGATGCGACTTCCGTAGGCGGGGATGCCACCGTTTATCGATGGGCCAGATGGGTTAGCTCATGTATTTAGTTAATACAAGACCGGACATATGCTATGCGGTGAACCAACTTTCACAAGCGATGGTTAAGCCTACCAAGCTCTTTTGAAGGCGTACATGTCCCGAGATATCTTAGGGGCACATATGAGCATGGCTTATGGTACAAAGACAAATTGGATGAGGTGAAGTTGCATGTGGATTCACGAATACAACAAGGTGCATCCAAACAGCATGAAGAGCACATCAAGAGGGATTTTCATTGATCCATGATGTATTGGTACAAACAGAAACAAAGAACTTACAGAAACAAAGTTGAGTGATACATTTCAATAATCGTAGTTGCGTTAAACTCTCGATTAATCCTATGTTTCATGATAGATCTAAAAATATTGATATCCGGCATCATCATAGCTATTGTGTACCAAGATCATGTTGCTTCAAAGATATCTCCATGGAGGATCGTGACACAAAAATTCGAAGGAACCCACTCGCAGGTACCCGAATACCATAGAGGCAGATCGTGTGAAGGATAATCCCTATCTTGTCGAGAGGGAGTGTTGAGATTCAACAAGATGACGAGCTTAGTGAAAAGAGTCGCCTTCACTAAGTGGGCCCGCAAGCTATTTTTGGCGCAAGTCTACTTTTAGACATGGTGATCATATTTCAGAAGTTGTAGGATGGTATTTGTGGATGGTTGGTTCAAATTTGGAAAAAATAGATGAAATTCTATTTTTTGAATAGTGGCTTAAGTCTATTTATAGATCTTCAATCTAAAAATAGGAAGAGTTGATTATTATTAGCTCTTAATAATAATCCGACAATAAACAACTTATTCTCTGAGCACTTATTTTTCGTGCACAGATTTGGAAAATCGCGCTAAAGGAATTACACACCAGGTTTTAATCGGTGGTCCATGGATGGAGGACCTTGCAATGTATGGTAAAGTGGAAAATTTATGACAAGAGTTGGAAGAGTAGTTCATGGAGTTGTTATTCAAGCTTTAACTCACTTAATGGAGTTAAACCCGCTGAGCTTATTGTATCTAGTCTATCCTAATGATATAATAGTGAGGGTGGAGTGAATTAATTAGCTAATTAATTCAAAAATAACAACTTATTAATCAAATGAAGAATACAATGTATTTAACTATAGTGCATGGCAGTCTATGGAGACCCAAAGGAGAGATAGTAAAGGGGCAAGATGGACTATTTGTTGTGGCTATAGTGATGCATTGATTGCATCACACACATTGGAGTTGCCAATGAGGATTCCACAACAAGAAAGGGTAATTAGAATTCATTCGCAGCTATTCTTCAAGAGGATTGCGCAAGGAGGCAGGGTTGGGGTGGCAAGAACGTTGCATGGATTTTACATTTCTTTTCCGATTAGTGTGTGACGATTGATTTTAATGAGAGCTTGATGTACTAAATACCCATTGTTACATGATCTCCCATGATACATAATACACATAGTTGGGGTTTTCACTTCAGGGATTTCCCGTTAAACAACCGTGCTATGTGTGATTTTTTTACTTCTCGGCTTCCACATGTGTTTGGTAATTAATTTTCCACAAAAGATTAACAATGGAATGATTCTCGTATTTTGAAAGAAGTTAAATATTGTGAGATCGTGGAATATGGATGTATGCATGCTTATTTTATACTAATTTCTACATGGTATCGTGTAGAGCAATTTTAATTCTTGAAGATTGAAAATTGTGAAGAATGGTTGAGTTTGTGTCAGGATAATCTCGTTAATTTTCTATAGAAAAGTTTTGGTACGTAAGTTGAGTATACATTGAAATGTATTTCAATTTGTTTTGCACTGGGAGTATGCCCTCGATGGAAACTCAAATTACATAGCCCGGAAGGATAGGATGGAGGCAAGTGGCCGGAGGATACTGCATCAAGGAGTTCATCGATAGAAATGTTCCCGGCAGCCGGGATTCAGCGATGTCGCATTACTTGAGGCATGGAAAAAGAGATATAGAACCGTACAAGAAGAATTTTGTCGCAAGGTGTGAAGGACCATATTATGTCTAGAATTCGGTGAAATCCACTCCATTCTTAATGTGAAGCCTTTTGAGCGTATTTTTCCAAAGCAACAACGATCGCAGGAAGTTGGCAATCGAATGGCAAGTTCAAAAATAAAAATGAGAAGTGTTAAAGTAGTATTCCAAAATATATCACGAACTTTGTCCACTCGTGGAGATGAACTGGGAAGTGTGGGGATTACTTTTGATGATGAAGACTTGGTTGTGCTTACAATATAAGTGTTTTCTTCTAAAGTCTAGTTTAAAAATAATTAATTGATTTTTAACCATTACTCGAAATCACTCTTCTTTCATTCCATGATTCTATATATTTCTTAAGATCCAAGAACATAGTTATCTTGCCTTTTCTGTCACTCCGGGAAAATTGATGCAACATCCCCGCCCGTTATGACTCCATATCCCAATGAAAATATTTAAATATATCTCAATCTAACCAAAATTATTAATGAAAAAAACCTTCAAATGCTTTAACTAGTCTAATATCATAAATCATTAAAAGCAAAGTTAAATCTTAAAAAGAGATCTGCTTCTAAATCTAGGAGGCTATGATCCTAAGCTCCAAAGTGGTTTTGATGTTGTATTTTTATGATTATTATTTCCAATACTAAAATTATAGAATGATAACATAGTGGCGACCATACCGGGGACTAAACTAAAAAAACAAATTTCTTTTCATTCGAATTCAAAAGCCCGAGTTAAAAGCATTGTATGATAGAAGTATTTATAAGATTGGTTTATTTCGCTTTTTTAAAATAATCACTTATCTATGCTTATGATATGAATTCTCGCTCCTAAAATGATATCTAATAGATCCCATCCCTCGACGTAATCCTCCTCCTATAGTAGAAAAATCCCGAGAAGATTTTAAGAAAGTCTCCTAGAACCGAAATTCAAACAAGTAGCAAATTTCTCCACATCACCCTCCTTTTGAAAACTTTGTCACTTTACAAGACATTCAGAATTTTATTTACATTTTGAACAAGGTTTATTCAAGACCAAATCTAAGAATTGGACCGACCAAACAATATTTGATCCATCTATTTTGCATAAAATTGCAACGAGAGAAGCTTACTCACAAATTCAACCTAATATTCAACAGATTTTGATAATCTTCTTATGATTTGGTAATGGATTTTACTTCAACCTGATGGCGTTTACCTTCAAAAATCCGTAGAATTAATCGCATTGACCGTAATATCCCAAAATCAAGAAAATCTACAATGTTAGGAATATCTTTATAATATTCCCAAATTGGAGACCCAATAATATGCAAATACAATAATGGAGTAGCAAAGTAGACACTCAACTCATAGAAATGAGAAATATCCATAGTCATATTATTAAGTAATAGCAAGAACAAATAACACAAGATCTTCGAGAAAATGTTACTCAAGATAGGCAATGCTCGGTACCTCCTCAAGAGACAAGTACATATATCATGATAAAACACCTGCCATTACAAAGCCCAAGCTATGACCGCGCAATTTCATAAGAGAAAATGCATGCTATCATATTTCACATACATGGATATACAAATATATGTCCCATACAACATTGGGAGTGAAGATCTCAGCTCCCAAAGGCCACCTCAAGTCAATCCCGATGATTGGCTATAATATAAAAAAAATCAGTAAAATGTCGGAGTTGCTAGGTAGCACTTCGCAACTCAAAAATGGAATCGGGATGGAGATGGCTTAAGATGATGTCCAACCGAATATGCCTCCTCCAATGCATCTTCCAAGTGAAAGGCCGATACTATCACCGAAGATCTACCCTCCAAACATATCTACAAAGCCCCACAACAATTGCTCACTAGAAACAACGCCAGTCATCAAAGCGCTAAATCCTTACGCCGTAGGGCAAGGGAATTAGTTGGCCAAATGCCAAGATCCGAACTAAGCTCTAAAGCCTTCTCAATAGCTTCCCGAAGGAATGGAAACTCTCCATGAAAATAAGCTCTAGAAATGGTGTTGAGGTCCTCCACCGCAACACCCTACAACACAACGTTATACTTGGCGTAATAACGCTAGCGTCGGAGGAGGTGGCTTGGCATTGAGCTCCGAATGGAGAATGAAGTATAGGATCCTTCAAGAGGCATCTCTGAAGGAGAAGGATTCCTAATTAGGAGATACTTCTGTGCTAAGAATCACCGCAACTTAGCTAAACAACTTGAGATTGGGTAACAAAGTCCGAATAAACCATAAAATCAATATATGACATGAGAGACAATGGTTGCCTTGCCCTCATTTTAAACAAGTGAAAGCCCTCTCTCCATTGGTCCCACTCTTTAGGGTTTCCTCCACCAAATAACCCTCTTCCTACTAAACTCGCGTTGTCTATCAAAGTGTTTTCCTCCTCCTCTCCCAACATTGCTGACTTGGTCAAACTTGACTCATTCGATGAAAATGTAACTTTTCACGCCCAAAGTGGAACTACCTCTTATGACTATCCCTTTTCACATTCGAGGGATTTTACTCCGTTTTTACCAAGCATGGGATTCCTTACCCTTTTTATTTAGTCAAAGTAGGTGATGAAAATAAAATTTTGATATTCCATTTAATGGTGCTGGGGCCAGAATATTAAGGGCCTCCTCCCTCCCAAATGTTTTTTGTCCTCAAGAAACTACAAGGATAGAACCGGAAAGCCTCCTCCCAAGGCATGGAGTCTAAAATGAATTGAGGAACATCTTCTCATGTGGATCCTCCATCCCTCAAGCAATCATCCAGAAAAATAAGTTACCTCCCAACATGGAAAACTCTTGAAAATCCTTCCACCCTTTGCCTCTGCAATGTAGGAGAGCCGAAAAATCGATCTTGGTAGACAAAATAGGCCTACCCCACGTTGTCCCCTCCAACTAGGATAAGTGTAGAGTGTATGTTGATCCCGGGCTGCAATTATATTACCCTCAAGTGGCAAGATGAAGATTAGACCTCTAAGGATCTCTCCTACAACGTTATGAAACATATCGGGGCCCAAATCATCTCATATGTGATGAGTTGGAAGTCACTTCATCATATGCCTTTCACGTTCATCATATGGCTCACCCGATAAGGAAAATGTGTTGCTATGGTAGCCATAACATCTCCCATGCTCCCTTTAGAACATGTAGTGTAAAGAGTGTGAGTTTTCTCTCCAAGGACACATTCACCCAATGTGTCTCTCCCCAATCATGCTCCCAAGAAAATAAATATCAATATAAACGAAGGGAACTCACAAGGAGAGTCATGCTAGCTACCATGTGAGTAAGGAGAAGTAAAATGCATCCTCAAATGTAGCCAACACAAACTTTTGACTCCGAATCGCAATAGAAAATGAAATGATGGGTGGCCTCCCCACCATTTTCTTGTCGCCCCCACCTCACAAGTCCTGGAGAAATTGAATGATGTAATGTGCACAGAGTATGTTCATAAGAAATATCCTCCACATATCCTCTTAGGGAGATCATCCATAATGGCCTTAAGTAAACCACCAAATCTAGAAGGGAAGAATATTCCTTTGAGAAAATCCCCCGCACATATATGGTTAAGAGATGAATACATATAGACAAATTACTATGCAAATCAACAATACTCTTACCATATGCTTTGCTCATAAATGGAGTGGCCTATAGATGAGTCTCCCCTAACTCTCAAAGGGAAAGGAGTTGGCTATGCTAACTCCTCCATCTCCATCCGATTCATGCATCTCCTCATATGCCGATATATCTCCTCCCCAGCTCCTCCAAAATACCTCCATGATGGTGTGGCATGTTCTCACAGAACAAGTGGGGTTGAAAAGAAATCCTCACAGAGATTCTTGTTTTGTGCTCAACCTTAGTCTCCTAAATTGAGTTCATTTAATTGTCAACCAGGGTTGGTAAATCCGTCAAGTGTGGTGCACCTGCCCTGTAAGCTTAGGTGTTTGTTTCTTACCGCGTTGTGTCTAGTGTTTTATGATGTTTTTGGTATTTTTAAGGTTTTATGTTCACAAGGGAGAAAACTAAATGCCGGTGGAAAGAAGCTGTTACCGGGTTAAAAATAGAGGAAGCATAATTTTTTGATGACAAATGACAAATGCAAATACCTATACGCGGTAACCAAACCTAAACTATGACTTAGCAAAATACAAAGCTTCGATAATGACTTCAAGAAAATGAATCACAACATGAACTTAACTTTTCCAATTCATTCATTAAAGATACTTGGAAGAGCTTGGAGAAGTGGGCAGCTAAGGTAAATAAAATTAAACAATCAACTCATAAAGATACAAATATCTCATCCATGATTAAAGATTTGTCAAAACATGTTTGGAAAAGAACATTTGTAACATCATAAGTTCTCTACTCAAAACGAGTTCTCTAATTCTATTCTCAAACTTAGTTTAACATCACTAAAATCCTCACCAAAAGTTATAGATTTCCTTTTAGAATGAAGTTTTTGAGGAAAGGTTTGTTTGTGAAATGGTAAAAAGTTTGCAAAGTATTCTGTGCCTTAGATTCATACTATCCTCTCATTCCGTATGATTATGAGTTAATATAGGTTTGGAAGAAAATAAGTTTTGTGAATAATGAATACCGTGGTATTTAAGTTTAACAACTAATGTAATTTAACATGCAATGGATGACAACTAAATGTGGAATGTAAACACAAAGGAGCTGCTTTAGAACCCAACTAGAGTGCTACCGCCTACAATAAATAGTGCTAAACTAACAAGCCAATATCAAACTTGAAATCAACATAGCATGAATTGAATGCAATTTGATCTCCCGAGTGCCCTAAATAAGTTATCATGCACCAATCTATGGGATTCTACACTATTTTGTTCATCGTAATGGTATTTTGGAAGAACTTGTTAGAACAACTCGGCCGTACAATTCAATGCGTTTGGATGCAAACATGAAACCTAAAGAAATTACAATTAAAAACTAAGACATCAAAGCTATTTCCTACCCATTGTTATTATGTTTTGGAAGAGCTTTTTAAGAGTACGATCAGCTATGCTACTTAGTATAAACAAGCAACCGAAGCCTACAAGATTGAAGGAAATATGCCTTAGTCATCATAATGATTTTTTGGAAGAGTTTACATCGGAGTAAGTTCAACCGTGATAGTGAACAAAAAGGAATTGCAAATAAAATCTATAACACTACGCCCATTTCTCAGCCTGCATATTATAATGATCTTTTGAAGAGTTTCTTAGAACAAGTATAGCTATAGTGACTAATGAAATTAACTATGAACGCAAACTTCAAAAACTTGAAAATGAACTAAGATACTTATCTAAATTGCGAAAGTAAAGCCGCTCAGAGGCAAAATTCTACCACAAGAGTAGCAAAAAAAATCTAAGTCAAGATCAACTCAACGCGTTCAAAGAATGATGTCTTATTCATTAAAGGAAAATAACTTAAAAACAGAAAGTATTCTCGCTCTTCAAAATATAGCAAATTAATCCATGAAATCTAATCAAAATCTAGAGTTTGTCTCCTGCTTCCCGAGTATTACTTATAACAAATATTCATACCGTAATCTCTGAGATAATCGTGGATCATTGTCTTTTCATATCAAAATCATACTAGAACTCTAAATATGGCAGCATATGATAAAGGACATTCGGACTGCCCTAGTCCTATTAGGAATCTTCCTCCTTGTGTGAGTTCCCACGTACAAAACCACGCTCCGTAATCATTTATTCTTCATGGTGAGCAAGAAACACCGAGGAGATGATGTGGAATACACCCATGTGTGGCTTTTCCCGAGAGGACACTGAACATGCTCGAACATGAATACAAATCTTAAGCGTAATTGGCGGTTAGCTACGAAATGTCCGTATCTCCGTAGCTAGTTTCGCCCAAAATGCATTACAATGACAAAAATCACAAAACTTAGCAAGCTAGTCATGATATTAATTCTTAAAGTACTCAACTAATTTCACTGATCATTTGGGCCTGGGATAACATTGGACAAAAAGAAAATGGATAAAGTATGATGGAAGAAAGAACAATCTTGGGGCTCAACATACCCCACCGCCGACTTCGCATGTCCCCATGCAACTTATTCCATAAACTCGAGACTTCTCGGTAAGCACTGTTCAACCTTCTTCTTTGTCTAGAAGTTAAAGGCCTTCTCGGGGTTTCCCCATGACTAACTTGAACCTTAAATTTGTAAGTGCCTCGATTTCGTTCCTCTTTTTCTGCCTTTCATTAGCATTTTCCACTTGTCCATTTCAGGACAATGAGTTCATAACGTGTTTTTAATTTGACTGTTCCTTCGAATATCACCACTCGATATGTCTATTAAGTACTTCAAACTTCTTCATACCTATCTCTTTCAACACATCTATTTCAATGTTGGAGTATCAGTTCTATCTCTACTCGAAGCTTTCCTTTCCAATGTTTCCGTTATTATAAATTTATTGGCCGTGTAGACCACCAAGCCATTCATCAAAATCTTCTTCAACATCCTCTCTAATGATGTTTCATCTTCTATGTTTATCAATTCCTATTTGTTTGATCCGTGTTTTCCTTAGTTTCCTCGAGTCTATGGCTTCTTCTACTGATGATCCCTCTCCTTTTTCCGTGGCAAATTTCCGCACACCCTCTTCTTCCTTAAGTCGTTCCTTAACCGAGTCAACTTCGCAGATTATTTCTTCAACGCTATCTTGAATTGATTTATCGCTCAATTTTATAGGCTCTCCATTTTCCGCTTCTCATTGTAGATTGATGTCTGTGTGAAGGTTCTTTGGTTCTCAAAGTATTTCTCACCAAGAAATTATCCCAAGTATCTTGTGTTTTAGCCAATTTGGTGTTCAATTAGAATCTTAACCAAGCCATGATGATATAAAGTTGTTTTTAGAATTGGACTCTTCTTTGAACACTTGAAGCCATCTTTTTTAAACTTTGAAGCAAGAAATAGGGCAAATTAAGCTCTTCCTCTAAGAAATGCATTATCAACCTAATATGGTAAACATAGAAAGTACCATATCTACCTTCACAAGTGATAAATTTTTGTAGGATAAGCAATATGTTTCTCCATTTATTCTTTAATGCGTAGCTTGGAATTCCATTTTTAAACACAATGTGACATCCATGTCTGGGTGATTTGAGGATCTGCTCTATGATTCATTATGAAATTCTCTATTCTGCAACCATCTTTCTCCAGCCCAAGCGATCCCGTTGCTTCTGCTACCAAAAACCTCTGGACAAGAATCTAACATCTCCAACTTCAACCTCGGCTCCTTTGAATGACCTTGCAAACGCCTAGTAACTTTGTGGAAGCCATTAAATTTCTCAAGGAATTGCAGCCATCCTACTTGTTGGCAAAGATTTCTCTGCTTTTGAGGGTATCCTTCCGTGTATTTTGTGCCTATTGGTTCAGCTTCTCACGATGAGGCCCACAATTTCTTCTTCAATCTTCAAATTAGTATTCTTTCTACTCACGGAGACAATGACTTCAACCTTCAAATTAATACCCTTGCTTCATTGTGATAGTGTTTCACCTTCAAACCGATATACCCTCTGTCACTTGGATAGTGTTTCAATCTTCAAACTAATATACCTCTCACAAAGGATGCTGGCTTCAACTTTCAAACTAATATACCTCCTCGCTTCAAGGAAATGGCTTCAACTTTCAAACTAATATACCGTCGCTCATGGTGATAGAGATACTGCTTTACAGAATGAAATGATGAAGGGTTGGCTACGGGATGGAGTAAAAGGGAGTGGTTACGTAACGAGTTAATGAAGTGAGGTGAAGAAAACAAATCAATGAGTGAAAAGACTCATGGAGTTATTTTACAATGGATTCAAAAAATCATCATTAAAACATCTATCGGGTGATTTGAGAAATTGACCACTTCAACATTTCCTAACCGCTTAGATGATGATCGGGGTATAGGATTTGAAATGAAGGACTTTTATCCAAATTATGAGGGTATATTTGGCATGATAACAAAAATAATCAAACAACTTTTTGAATGATTCATAACTAAAACTATACTAAAGTTTGACATGCCATTATAATCAAAACTTTTTACCTTTGCTTTTCATCTCGCTTTTGTGGTTTTTGTATACTTTCTTCTCCTCCGGAAACCATTACTTTGTGAGTCTTCGCTAATCCTTCTTGATTTCGTTTGTTCATGGATATACCGGATCATTTTTTGTTGCAATTCATCGTCCGGGCCGATTGATGCCTTCAGATCCGTAGTCGCGGAATGATCACCGGTCGTGGGAAAGTCCGATTAGCGTAATTTCATTTTAGCGGCGAATGTATCTCGTAGAGAATTTTAATCATGGAATGGAATGGTTTGGAATATAAGTGGAATATTATATGGAATGAGTGAAGATAGACGATGAAACGTGGCATAATGGGATATGTATGAAGTGAATGATGGAGCGGGATGGGATTACAATTTATGAAATGGAGTGAAAAAGCATAAGAAATGGCCTAAAATTCATGACATGTTATAAAATTGCAGAATACATCAACTTAAATGGATATGAACAGGATAAAGTATAATGAAATGAATGAAATATGGAATGAAGTGAAGTATGAATGAATGAATGAAATGGAGTATAGATGGATAAGTAAATGGAATGAAATGAATAGATGGATCATAAAGGTGAATGGATTCTAACCATGATTTTGTAACAATGTTTGCAACAAAATGGAAAAGTTAGAGTGTCGTAAAGACTTAATTTTCATTCTATCTTTTCTCGTATAAGCATGTACAATTAACAGATTGGTTTTCATGTTTATACTTTATTTATTTTATTTTATTTTATTTATTTTTTATTTTTCATGAAATGTTTGCATCTACAGAACTTTCTGTTGATGAAGAAGAAAGTGTCTTCTTCATTAACTTCACATCAATAGCCTGTGGAACTTCTTGAAAAATTCTTCTCTTGAGAGTGGTTTGTGATACAACAACTATGACCATTCACAAGAAAAGTGACCTCTTCTTCATCTATTGTCCTAATTCTATCGTCTACTGTTTAAAAATTTTAATAATTATGCTCTGGTAGCCAATGTGGGCTGAAATTTCATTTGAAAATCCTTGAATTTTGAATCAAACAAGAGAGCACAGTCACCTTCTTTGTTTCTTCCTTTCGATGGCAAATTTGTCATGCCATCTAGTCTCGTCGTTGGACTAGACTTGCTTCTTCGAACTGCGTTCTGCTTTGATCTCATCCAATTCATTAATCTACCCAATCTATGCTTCTTTGTGCCTCCGTTAAATCAAGTCCTGAAATGAACTCGCCATTTTGAAAGTTTGGAATTGAACTCTAGGAAAACAAACTTATGCCTATAAACAAGTTCATAAGGAGTATGACCTCGTTGTGTTTGTCCATGTAGTTCTATAGTCTATTAGAAGGCTTCCAGGAAGCCTATTCACCTAATCTTTTCTATGTAAGGAATGCTGCTTCTGTTAGGATTCCTTCAATGACTTTATTAGTAGATTCCACTTGACCATTTGCTTGTGGATGAGAAAGACAGATTTTACAAATTACTAGATCTCTCCATCATTTGTTCCACTAGCCTCGACAAATTGAGCTCCTTGATCCGTAACACTTTCCCTTGGGACACCAAAACGAGTAAAAATATCCTCAAAAAGAAAATTAACCACAGACACTTGGCTAGCAAAAAGTAATGGCTGGCCTCTACCCATTTGGTAACATAACTGCAAAATAACATATATCTCTTTTTTTCGATGGAGCACTGTGTCCATAAAATCCAAAGCCCATTTTTCAAAGGTTCAATATGTACCGAGGTTGTAATGGCATCTCACCGAAGGAGAAGGTTTCCTCACTCCTTTGGCAACTCACACCTTTTGACATACTCTTTAGCATCTTTAAACAAGGATGGCCAATAATATCCTAAATGAAGGATCTTATAGTAATGGGCCCCTCTTATCAAAGAAAGTGTCTACCACAAGGTTCATCATGACATGCTTTGAGAATCTCAGCATCTCATCTTCCCGAACACATCTCCTAATGATCAAATCCCACCTCTGGCTTTGTACAACTCATTATGTCCAAGCAGATTGCACTACAAATGATTTTTCTTTTTTATCTTCGTATTCATTATCAAGGAAATTTTCCAACCAAATAATTAGCAATGCCGCAAACCAAGGTGTTTTCATAGAAATGAAAATATATTCATCAAAGAAATTGATCTTCAACTGGAGTGTCATCTTTGATGTTTTGGAGTCTAGATAGGAAATCACTAATGTTTTGTTTTCCAGGCCTATCTAGAATGGTAATGCTGAATTTTTGTAAAAGCAATAACCATCTTATGACTCGCCATTAGTAATTGATTTGTTCATTAAGGCTGCTGCTGCTTTTACAGAACAAAAGTTTCATAGCCCGTTATATAGTGTTCCAATTGAATATATACATGAATAAACAATAAAAATTTTTTTTCAAATATAAAAGAAAGTTTAACCTCAGCAGAGTCAAATTTTTACCGTTATAGTAGATGGCATGGTAATCAGGTTTTTTATTCAACACGTTTCCTAGAGCCGTACTGGGGAGGTGATTCCATGGAAATATGAAAAGGTAACTTCCGCTAGGTCCCCTAAAAATAGGTGCTTCATAAATTTTTGTTTTCAGTGTTTCAAAGTACAACTGCAAATCGTAATTCCACTTGAATTCACAATCCGTGGTAAGTAATTTGAAGAGGAGATGCTACTCCTATGTTTTCAAACTCCATAAATATCCTTCGTAAATCCTTGAAAACTTCGGTATCTTTTTGACAACTTGAATAGATGTTAGAGATGACTTCAACTTTGACTCATCAACTCTAATCCCATCCCCAAAATGTGATGCCCTAAAACAATACCTTCGTTATAAAAATCATGAAATACTTTCATGACTAAGTGAAATATTTTCTCTTTTTGACATTCTTTAAAACTTTTTCCAAGTTTTCTAAGGATTCTTCAAATGTGTTTCCATAAACTCAGAAATCATCCATGTATACCTCTGTTACTACCTATTATTAGATCTCAAAATATCCCAACACCGGCTTTTAATGTTGGTGCAAATTAATCCAAATGGCAATACCTGTGAAGTATAAAATTTCACACGTAAATGGCTTTATTGATCTTCAAGTGTTATTTGATTTGTTGTAAACACTAAACCCATCTAGGAATGAGAAGTACTTTTTTCCAGTAATGTATCTAATACTTGATCTAAAGTAAAAGGTAGAAAATGGTCTAAGAGTGATTTGTTTAATTCTGACAATATACCTCCATTTACCATTTTTCTCTGCATCATTCCCCCCCCCCCCCCCCCCCACACACACACACACACACACACACACACACACACACACACACACACACACCCCCCCCCCCCCCCCTCCTTCCATCTAAATAGGATGATGGCCATTTAACAATTTTTGCAATTCTTCTAACAATCTCCTAAGATTTGGATTCATCCGCCTTAGGTCAGGTTCGATTGGTTTACAATTTTCCACATGCATGAGTGCAAGTCTTGGGGCTTATCCCTCATTTCAAAGGTACTCCCGTTGC
The DNA here is from genome assembly GCA_034641835.2 of Pinus albicaulis. Lineage (NCBI taxonomy): Eukaryota > Viridiplantae > Streptophyta > Pinopsida > Pinales > Pinaceae > Pinus > Pinus albicaulis. The sequence continues at coordinate 889,715,061 of CM076575.1, forward strand.
TACGTAAGAATGTCTCTATAATACCTGACTAACCTCTTATTGTTGAGATTTTTCTAGGTTCTTATTTTTGTTCAAAGTTTTTTCCCTGGAAATATCTCACTTGTAGAGTCGCCAAATTTATCCATAGAATGAAGGAAGATCTCTGCCTTAATGACAAAAACTCAATGTTGAATGCTTCTTGAAATGTTCATGTTTGTATTCGAAGAGATTCAAGTTTTCTAGAGTATTCGTACTTGATTATTCTAATTTATGAAATTGTGAAGAGGGGCTATAAATCTTCTTCATCCTCTATCCATCGTAGCATTTCATTCAAATCTGTAATCACGTAATGGAGGATACAAAGTAATTTCTTAGTTGGAACTCGCTCATCGCAGATGTACATACCACCTCTTGGATCTACAACTAATAAAAGCATCGGTAGCCAACCAAGGTCTTCCCCTAATATACCAGGATGTCCTCCGAGATTATTCTCTAGGAGTTAGGATCATGAAATCCATAGGGTACTCCCAAGAATCTAAGGACACCGGAATGTCTTCTATTACCCCATCGGGTTTGATCACAGATTAACTGCTAATTGTAATACGGATGTAAAGAGAAGATTAGAAGTTTCTACTATCCATATGATTGTCTCACCATATTGATTGTCGCTCCTAAATCAATGAGTGTGTTTTGATTTCAATTCCATTGATGTGAATTTTAACAACTGGATTTCGGTCTAGATACTTTGGAATATAGAAATTCAACGAAATTTATCATAATACTGAAACCGTTATTTTTCTCCTTACGCTGAATTTTCTTTGTCTCTCTTATTCTTTCTTGTTTTCTTCATGCTCACAACTCCCTTATTGTTTTGGCTAAAATTGAATTTCCTTGATGGTTGTAACAATGTAACTTAATGCAAACATTTCTACCTATCTAAATTCATAATTAGGCACCATGATTTTTTTTTCTCTACACCTCCTTATCAATTTGTAATCTTTCTGGGAGGCATAGTAGCGAGATGTTGATGGTCGGCCTAATACGGAGTTGAAATTATTGGTTCTTTTTTCTGAATTTTTTCGTTGTTTGGGTTCTTCCACATGTTCAAGACTTCTTATTCAATGCAGAGAGCCTTCCTCAGAGTTATCTTGTTCTTGTATGATCACCGAAGGTTTCATCTTTTCAAGTATTCTTCCTGCCACCTGTTGAACATCGCTAAGGTCTAAAGGAGTAATTAAATAAGTTGGAAACTCATAATTTCATCACATGTAATTCTGAGGATTTTTATTATTGGGGTTTGTATGGGTCGAGTGTAACCCGATTTGATTTTGAGGGAATGGTAATGGAAGTGGTTGATTTTTATGGTAGGTTCTGATGATGTTGTTGAGGATTTTGAGGATAAAAATGTGGGTATGGTGGATAGGATGGTGTGATACCTATATAATTAAAAGTGTATTCCATAGGGATTTTTGTGCTCCTGTGCCCAGTTTTCAGATTGATTTTGAAATGAGGCCAAGGTTGCCTGCCAAGCACCTACTGCGGGAGGTTAAGGTTATACATTTGGTCATGGAATCCTTGTGTTTGAGGTCCTTGCTAAGCCTTATAGAGAAAAAAATTGAGAGATTCTCAGAATTTGTAGGAGTTTCCTCTTGAAAGAAAACTTATATGTTCAGTAGTAGGTGACACTCTTGGTCTCATGTTTTTCAACAAAATGACACAGGTCTCTTACAACTTTTACATCCAAAGGACACTCTCTCAAGGCATGTTTCTTTCTACATTTGGGACAAAATATTGCTAAGTGCATCGATTCACTTTGCTTACTTTGTAAATCTCAAGGGTGTCTATTTGTCTTTACTAAGACTCCTCTGTATGTCATATTTGAAATCATCAAGCATATGTTCTATTTCTCACCACTTGATTATCCTTTAAGAAGACTTACTTGCCCTTAGCGTATCCTGGACCTTTAATAGCTTTTAGATTTCCCTCTTGAAAGGTTGATACAATCCTCGTATATTTCGTATAATGTGAAATGTGATATATCCCCTTTTCCATCATGTTAAGGATATCCAACCATTCATCCCTAATTGTTTTCAACAAAAGAGCATTTAAGGTGTCTTGATCTAAGTTTTCCATTTTTTCTCTTTTGATGTTGTAATGAAATCTCTCCAACAAATCTTCCAAGTTTTCATCTTCTTTTTGTAACATCTTAAACATTTCTTCCTTATGATTGACCGGCATACAATAATCCAAATACCTCTCTAGAAATTCTTATCATGTCTTCCCATGTCCTAATAGAACTCGTTAATCAAAAACTCGTAAAACCACTAATGTCAAGTCTTCCTTTCAATGTTGAAGCTGTAATAGTTTAAGTTTTTGAGCATCTTGTAAGTAGTCATAAGTTCTATACGTATTTCAAATTAAACAGGAAGGTTTCTTAGGATCTTCGCCTTTAAGTCCATAGGTGTTTAAATATCATAGGGTGAAAATGTTTTTCATGGTTAAAAGGGAGCTTTTTCTCTATCTATTATAGGGGAACCCAAAAGAGCTTCCATTTCTCTTCTACCTCTTCTTCCTCCTTCTACCCTCTACCTCCTTCTCCTCTACCTCTACCTCTACCCCCATAAATAAATGTGTGTTCTTCACAAAGACTCCTCCCCTTCTTCTGGCCATGGTTGATTCTCCGTGGAAGTGAAAATTTTGTGTCCCTAACAGAGTCTTTTGGATCTTCTTCAAGGCAGTGGGTGTTTAGTGGATGAAGTGGAAGGTTTCTATAAGGGAATATCCTACTCCAGTCTCAGAAGTCTGCAGATCAAGAAAGGATGGAATGTGGGTCTCGCTGAAGGTGTACTAGCTCTTGTCCAGGTGAAACAAGTGGTGTTCTAGGAATCAAACTGCTTCCGTCTTTACAATCACTCTATCTTTTCTCTCGCCATATCATTGTTTTTGGGAGTTAAGAAACAAGGTTACCTAATTTTCACTTCCGCAACGGCGCTAAAATGTTTGTGCTCAACCTAGTCTCCCAACTGAGTTCATTTAATTGGTCAACCAGGTTATGTAACCGTTAGAAGTGTGGTGCACTATCTCAGGCGTTAGGTGTTTGTTTTCATCATCGTGTTCAGTGTTTTATGATGTTTTTGGTCTTTTTGCCTATGTTCACAAGGGGAGAGAACTAAATGTTTGCAGCATGACTGTTAAAAACGTAGTGAAGCCTAATTTGTTGATGACAAATGATAAAATGCAAATACTCTAGACAAAATAACCAAACCTAAACTATGACTTAGCAAAATGAAAAGCTTGATAATGAATTCAAGAAAAATGAATCAATGCGAATTTTAACTTCATTCAATTCATTCATTAAAGATATTTTGGAAGAGCTTGAGTATGGCAAACAAGTGTAAATAAAATTAAACAATCAACTCATAATGATGCAACACTCATCCATGATTAAAGATTTACGAAACATATTTGGAAAAGAACATTTGTAACATCACAAGATCTCTACCTAAAAACTAGCTCCCTACCCTATTCTGCACCAGTTTAACATCAGTTTTGCCCCACCAAAGTTACATAGATTTCCTTTTAGAATAGTTTTTTACAGGGAAAGGCTTGTTTGTGAAATGGTAAAAGTTTGAAAAAGTATTCTGTGCCTTAGACCCATATTTCTCTATTCAAGATGATTATGAGTTAATATAGCCTAATTAAAGAAGTTTTGTAAATAATGAAGGTCGTGGTATTTAAGTTTAACAACTAATGTAATTTAATATGCAATGACACAACTAAATGTGGAATGTAAATACAAGAGCTAAGCTGTGAACCCAATTAGAGGAAGTGGGCCTACTCACAATAAATGCTACAAACCAACAAGCCATTATCAAACTTGAAACGAAATAACAGAAAGCATGAATTGAATGCAATTTGGACTCCTAGAGGTGCCCTAACTAAGTTATCATGCAATTAATCTATGGGATTCTCACAACTTATTTTTTTCATCACAGAATGTATTTGGAAGAATCGTTAGAAAATTCTGCTTCAGTAAATTCAATGCATTTGGATGCAAACATGAAAACCTAAAGCACCATAATTTTAAAATTGAAGACATCACAAATGCATTTCACTCATTTTTATGATGTTTTTGAAGATATTTTTAAGAGTAAGATCAGCTATGCTACTTAGTATAAGTGCTAAATTAAACTACAAAGATCACAGCCATGCCTTAGTCATCATAATGATTTTTTGGAAGAGTTTACTAGAGTAAGTTCAACCGTGATAGTGAAGAAAAAAGGAATTGAAAATAAAATCTATAACACTACAGCCATTTCTCATTCATTATAATGATATTTTGGAAGAGTTTCTTAGAAAAAGTATAATTATAGTGACTAATGAAATTAACTATGAACGCAAAATTCAAAAACTTCAAAATGAACTAAGATACTTATCTAAATTATGAAGTAAAGCCGCTCGTATATGTGGGCCTCCTACCACCGCAGTAGCACAAAATCTAACTCAAGATCAACTCAACGCGTTCAAAGAAATGTTGTCTTCTTCATTAAAGAAAATAACTAAATAGAGTATTCTGCCTCTTCTAAATATGAACAACAATCCAATAAATCAATTTAAAATCTAGAGCTTGTCTCTCGGTTTCCCCGAGTACATTTACAATAAATCTTCATAACAAAACTCTGAGATAAACGGGGATTCATTGTCTTTTCATATCAAAATCGTATTTTTAGAATCCCTAAATATGAACAGAAAGGACAAGACATCTGACCGTCCTGTCCTATTATAACCGCTCTCAGGTAGCGTCCCCACGCACAAAACCACGCTCCGTAATTCCATTTATTCTTCATGGTGAGCAACAACGCCGAGGACAATATGGAATACACCCATGTGTGGATTTTCCGAGAGGACACCGGAACATGCTCTTCGAACGTGAAGATAAATGACTGAGCAATAGCTGTTTAATGTTCCACATTCGTAGCTAGTTTTAGTTCAAAATGCATTACAATGACAAAATCACAAAACTTAGCAAGTTAGCCATGATATTCATTCTTAAAGTAATTTTAACTAATTTCATTGATCATTTGACCGGATAACATTACAAAAGAAAATGGAGTGAAGTATGATGGAAGAAAGAACAATCTTAGCTCAACACTTCGTAGCACTATCTCTAAGCTTTGAAGTTTATATAAGAAGATCCTATCATAATAGTAGATGATCCCACCTCTAATCGAATATCCTTCCTCAAGTAACCTGTCATCCAATATCATATAAGTAAAGATCCTTGAATAATCCAACAATGTCACTTTGGAGTTCCAATATGGATCTATCGTCCACAAAGTGATGTTGCCGATGATCTTCATGAAGAGCATCCATTACATGGTCATCCTCAGGATGACATCTCCCATGCCAAAAGATGCAAGTTGGAAGGCTTCTTATCCTTCCCTTGTCGCTTCCGCCGCAACACAGAATCAAATGGAGAGTGGTAAAGATGTTGTTGAGAGAATGCCTCTCTCCTATCGAGTCTACCGAAGACTATCGGGCCATTATAAAATTACCTCCCAAGGTCCCTCACTCCTCTCGAAATCAATGAATGGTGCCTCAAAATGTGAAGTACTGCCATTCATCGTATCTTGTGTTCTGGTGAAATGTTCTCATGCAATGAGACATTATCATCAAGAGTGACCGTATGTATGAATGGACAGACTTGTTCCCCGTTCTCACCGTGTAATCCGCCTTCCCTCAGTGTATCAACCTCATGAAATAGATAGGATGTGTGCTCTTCATCACATGATGCCGGCCATCCTCCCTATCTCCTCCTTATCTCTCCATAGTTCCACACACCATCATCAATGCTACATGGTAGAACATGAGTTGTGCCTCCTGATCTCTACATGTATGAGATCTTGGGGATTTCCCTGCAACACATGTAAGCATCCTCTACGAGCAAGAGCTCCTCCTTCCTCTCGCATGAGGTGATAGATGATAAAACCCCATCCGACATCGATGTTGCCCTTAACTCCTCCTCAAAATGAATGGGAAACCTCAAATGATTGGATCCTCTTTTGGAAAAGGGATCTCTCGTTTCTTGTGCCATAATACACAAGACAGAAGGTCTTGCTCAAAGAAAGTATATAATGCAAGATATCAACTCTTCATGGTTTCCTAAAAGAGGTTTCGAGTCTATGGTTCACTCCATCACATGCAAGTGGTTTTATTTGTTTAAGTTTGTTTGTCTCCCTCCATGTGTTTCGTAACCTCTTCTTACCAAATATTTCCACCAAAGTTCTAATGAACCTTTCATAGGAAGAAGTATTTGCATTTTTTAAAGTAAAGGACTCAAATAACCACCACATGCATAGACCTTACCTCCAAAGTTCACGCCCGATACCTCGATGGCTTCATCTTTATAAATTTGGTGCCGCCTCGCAAAAAGGTGTCTAACTCTTCCACGCAAGCCCTCGGGCCGAACATTTAGGGGGAACCATCAAAGATAGGTAGAAGAAATATATCCACATTATGTCAGTTGCCCTCCTCACCTTGACCTTGGTAAAACCGCAAAGTGATATGATCTCTACTTCGAGTTTGAGATTCATATTCTGCAAAAACACCAAGAGCCCCCCCTCTCAGGCATTCCTTCTTCCCTCCTCTCCCTCATGGAAAAAAATGGACATGAGACTCTGCCACACATCATAGGTGGGGTCGCATGCTCACACTCTTATGAAGGAAAGAGAGGTGAGCTGGACTTTTGGGCCAACCTTCGAGATCCCAGATATATCTCCCCCTTTTGTATCTTCTTGAAACATTCATGAATGCTTGTACGTATCTTGGAAGAAGCTTTGCATGTTGATTTTCCTTTCTCCACATAATGGAGTCTTCATATTCTCTCGATAGCATCATGCATAAGATCCATGTTTTAGCCAAGATATGCTCGATACCACCGTAATATCCTGTAATTCGGGAAAATCTACAATGTTAGGAATATCTTATAATATTCCCAATGATGACCAAAGAATACAAATACAACAATGGAGTAGCAAGACACTCAACTCATAGAAATGTGAGAAAGATACATAGCCATAGTATTAAGTAATAGAAGCTAAACAAATGAATACAAGATGTTAAGGAAAAAATACTCAAGATAGCAATGCTCTACCTCAAGAGACAAGTACATAAATCATGATGAAATGTCAGTGTGCTCAAGCTTATGGCCGCACAGCTTTATAAGAGAAAAATGCATGATAACATATGTAAAATACATGGATATAAAATGATATAGCCTATACAACATTGGTAGTGAAGATCTTAGCTCCCAAAGGTTGGTCACTCTCAAGTCAATCCTAGAAGGATTTGCTATAATATACAAAATATTCAGAATGCTGAAAGTTGCTAGTATGAAATCGCAACTCACAATGTTATTATGAATCTTCGTCGTAAAATACCACTTTATCTACGTATAAAATAGCCTAACATCAATTATGGTCACAACATCTTTAACTGCAACTAGTATCCAATAATACCGGCACAAATCTAGATCGAGGCATAAAAGACATTAAGCAGATAAAGTAAAATGTGGCTCCATGCATCCAATAGAAAAGATAAGAACGATATATTTGAAAGAATTTTTATATTATATTGAAAAGGGGCACCTGAGAGGAAATAAAGAAAGGTGTTTTCCAGTTCTCCTCAATGGGATGGGTTCTTGACAATCCTCAGCATTTCAGATCTAAAATCTCTCTCTCTTGTTGGTGTGAAAAACCTAGACAAACATAGAACTCAATGGGAGCTCACAAGACAAAAATGGAGAAAATGTGACCAAGTGTATAGATCTAGAGTGATCTAATGTAATCAAAGGTGACTAATGAATGGGAAAACCCTTCTATTTATAAAAAAATATTAGGGTGGTCTAGAACTTGGTGCATGAATAAAATATTATTAATCAAATTCTAGAACCACCCTTTAGGAATATTTTATTATATTTGTTGGAGGGAAAAGGATTTTGACTTGGGTCAATTCCTTTATTTATAAATAATAAATAAATAAATGATTTAATTATTATTTTAAGGAAATTGTGAGAATATAATTAAATAAATAATGATTTATTTAATTATTTATAAATGATTTAGTCAAATTTAACTAGGAATATTATTTAAATAAGGATTTAAATAACTTATTCCTAGGAAATAATCAAATAAACAAGGATTTATTTAATTGATTTCCTTGTTTTGGCTTAAATATGACCAGGAAATATAAACAAATATAGATTTGTTTATTATTTCCTTTTGGGGTTTCCTGTTTAGACCATAAACAACTTAATAAAGGTGTTTTACTAAGTTATTTCACATAGTGAAAGCAATTTTACTTAGGGTAAAATTGGTCTTACATGGTGTGCTTGGGTTCATCTATTGATAATAGGTTAGATGACCAAAAAATGGTGTAACAGATTGCCCCCCAACATACGAGTGTTAGGAGAAAAGCGTATGATCGAAGTACGTTTTAAGAACTCAATCACTAGACATCAAGAGAGAAGTCGGAGAGAGAAATGTAAGGTAGTCTAATGTGCTAAAGGACTAGGCCCTAAGGAGACAAGACTTATAGGTGCAACAAGTCTCTAGTGTATGAAGTGGTACCTATGCTAAAGGCGGCGGGGGAGGCATACCTATGCCTACCGAGACAAAGTACAAAAGAATAGTATGTCCAGTAAACAAGGGACTGAACTATAAAGTACATGCTGGCATAAATACGAGCCAGAAAAATAGAATGATGAATCCCACATACATGTTGTGCCTGGAATAACAGTCAGGAATTATACAATAATATTTTAGTACATGAGATACAAATACAACCCAAATTCCCCCTATACACGGGGAAGGGCTCGCAAAATCTGACTAATACATGCAAATCGAAAAGGCGCTGCAAGCGGCTGAGGCCAACATCATCAAATGGAAGGAGCTGCATCAAAGGCTGAAATGAAGAAGTCATTGGGGCATGTGGGGGGCTACCTGCAGGGCCACCCCCTCATGAGGGTTGAGACATCTCACAAACACCCGGGAATCACCAATAGCTGCTGCTGCATCAATGGACCATCAAGTATACGGATCACGATCATGCTGAAAGGAGCCCAAACCGAGGTACATCGCCCTCTAGACCTAGCTTCTGGAGTAAATGAGCTGATGTCAACAGAAGGATGTCCACCATAGGTGAGGCAATAAGGGATCCCCAACTAAGGCATGAGAGAAAATAGTAGAGCAACTAACAGACGGACACTAATGATGATGATGAAATGAGGGATATTGAGTAGCGGATGGACGACTTCCCTTGTTAGAGCATAAAGGGCATGAATGGCTTGGCAGCGGCTGACACAATATCATGAGGGATAGGGGACAATGGTACTGAAGGCCATAATGTGCAACACGAGAGAGGGACCAAGCAATGAAGGATGGAGGACTATAGCAGGATACAAAGGGACTCGAGATAGACTCCGCGACTGATAATGACTCAACTCGGATGCTCTAAACAAGGGCGACTCGATGGTGCTTCCACATAGTAAAGGTCCAATGGGGGACCATAAAAACATGAGTACAAGATGGTAACTCATGGCGAACATCAACACGAGCATGGACAAGTATGGAGGTCAAGTGGTGCCCCTAGTATGAGTGTTGCAAGTGAAGAAATTCGATTTTGAGGAGGGTTATGGTTGAGGGGCATAGGTGCCCCCAAGCATGTTGTGGTCATGCCAAAATGTATAAAGGGGAATCTAAACACATTTTAATGATGTGGTGTGCCATTTGTTTTCGTTATGGTTATGCAGTATGAGAAAGGAAATGGAGGATTACCAATCTCTTTTAGTACTGCATATATGAATCAAATGGACTTTAAGTTTTTGGGTTGGCATACCTAGTGTCACTATCCCAAAGAGAGGATTTGGAGATAATGAACTGATGCTCTCCTAGAAAACCCATAGGTTGGTCAACAACAATGTCTAAGAGACTGGGTTGCTGATATAAGATGAAGGAACAATAAGGCGTATCATTCCTAGAGTGTTCTGAAGTGATATGGGACTCTAGAGGTTCGGCTAAATGTGGAAGAATAATGGTACTAAAGTCGACATGACTAGATACACTAGGAGAGTTGTGGAGAATTGCTTCTCCTGGTCTCTCAAATATGGGTGCCCCCTTACCCAAACATGGGGTTTCAATGTAATGGCCACGAGGTGTATGTGGTGCGAACGCATGGGTTCGATGTAAGGGGGAATAGATAAAGTCAGGGGTGGGGATTTCTTCCATAATGTCGTCATCGTGATAGAAGATGGGGTGACTGGTGGAAGAAATACCACCTGATGCGGCGAAGCTACCTGACTTATAATCATGAGAAGAGAGGTTCACATGCACATCGTCACAAGGGGTGACAGAAGAGTAAGCAAATAAAGGATCTACCGATGTTGAGCCCAGGGTAATTGCTGAAGGAAGGTCAAGCAAAACAACAGGGGAGGATTCAGAGGGAATGTTCACCGAGGGTCTCATGGATGATTATAGGTAGAAGATGGTGGACGAAGGATCCATCATCTCGACATCAGGAGGGGGAACGTCAATGGGAACCGTCATGTCTGGTAGTTCTGTCGAAGAAAAACGTGCAAATAGGGGAGAGGTGGACTCATTTCGCTTGGCCTCGAATTGGCGGACCGCGGCTAGAGAGGTATGAAAGTCCTTGAGGTGGGGAAAAACGTGCGTGTAATGGCCATGGAAATCACACAAAGCACAGGGGTGGTTGGTGTGAATAGTCTTGGGGTTCTTGGCCGCAGTCGCAGAAGGAACAAAGGCGTTCTGGACCGTGGACTCAAGGAATGCGACATTAACCATGGGCTTGAGATGAGGCAATTCAAGACAGGTATGGGTGGCGTGACTGACAACATCACACAAAGCACACTAGATGGTATGCTTTGGAGGCCAAGGAGGGCCAGGGTTTGTCAGGGCAGCCTTGTCCTTTGATGCCCCCCTGTGAGCTTTTCCATTCTTACCCAAAGCAATCGCAACAGGAGAGGGTTCCTATTGAGGTGATTGAGGCACTGTTGCAGCGGGAGAAGTCATGGGGACCGGTTGAACCGGGGTCAAAGAAAGATAAGGTTTGGGTTGACCAGGCGGGGTAGTGGCTGGAGGGTCAAGGTACCAGACGAGTATGCTCAGGGTCAAATTGGGGAGGGAGAGTGTTGCCATGATGGGAACCGAATAGACTCCGGGAGAGGGAGCAAGGAAAGGTATCTGACCAGTGGGGTATGCCCAGAAGGGACGACTCTAAGATGGTTGAGACCTGGTGGAACCGACCCAAGAGGATAGAGGGGCTCATGTGTACCAGTTGTAGGAGAAGGGTTAGAAGGAAGAGGTTTGGCTAGATGAGGCGAAGGGCGAGGAGAAGGTCGGTTGAGGTTGAGGTTGTTGACTAGCCGAAGCGGGCCATTTAAGGTCAGCCCGAAACGATTGCATCATGCAAACATTCACTAAGCTGGGATCAGAGAGAGGAGGAGGAGGAATACCAGGAAAATTTCCAAGCAAGGAGGAGTCTTTGTAGACGTTGGGGGAGACATTGGTCAAAGAGTCGATGGTTTTCTTATTGGCTACATAAGATATGGTCGACTCAGGGGAGGTCTGAGATTTTGGCTCATGATATGTCAACTGGTCAATGGTGACTATCTTTCCATTATGAGGGAAAAACATCTTGCGGTGGACCGCGGATGGGACAGTAGACATGGAATAGGTGTAGCTACGCTCTAAAAGAATGTTATAATCAAGAGGGGCGTCGATGACTTCAACATCAACACTAACAGTCTTGCCCGCAAGAGTGATAGGACAATTACGGAATAGGCCAATGGGCTGGGAGGGATGGTTGTCCCATGCACGAAGGGTGATTGTGGAAGGGGCCAGCTCAGGAGATTCGAGTTGTTTCAAAACTAAAGCAGACATCACATAGGTGGATGCCCCCTCATCAATAATACACCGAAAAACGTGAGCTTTCCGAATTTTGACTATGGTTTGGAAAGCTATGGAAGCAGGAAGGGGAGGATTTTTTGATTAACGAGCGTCGAAAACAATCAATTGGTCATCAGCAGGATCTATAGTGCCCATGGCGGATAGTAGAGCCTTCTTTTGAGAAGGACATGACTGGAGGAGTTCCAATGTTGAAATGGCAGCAGGAGACTGTGCCAAATCATCTACTATGTTATACAAATGAGCAGCTCAACCAGAAGCAACATTTCGGCGTAATGGGCCCTTAGGAATCTTGGTATGAACCTCAAATTTGGGCTGAGGGATATGCAAGGGACCATTAGATGTTGAAAGAGGCTCTGTAGAACCTGAAGAAGGTGACTCGGGGACAGACGGAGTGGGCGGCTTGGGGTACTGATGAGACCGAGTTTGAAGGTTAAGGTCGACAGGTAATGGTTGATCAAAGTTCACCATGAGAATCTGGTAATAGAAGGAACCATAAGGGGAAGGTTGAGTGGCCGCCTGTCCGTCAGGTGGTTGGGTAGCAACAAATCCCTGCTATGCACCCACCTACTCTTGAGGGGGTGGTGACTGCTGTTGCGGGGGTTGAGGAGGCAAGGGAGGAGGAGGTGTTGATGTTGGAGGAGCTGGAGCACCAAGCTGTGGATACGGATAATAAGGGGGTGGGGTAACAGTGTGGTAAGTAGGAGTTTGGGCCAAAAGAGGGGGCATACCATATCCTAGAGACGTGCTAACGGGAGGGGAAAAAGTGCGGGAGGTGCTGCCTACCCCCCCAGGAAAACCATAACCCATGGGAGGTTGGGCGTATGTATCAGAGATAGTTCCAAGGATACTGTCGGCAGCATGACGTGCCCCCGGTGCATGGGTATCACCAGGTTTGGGGAGATCAGGTAGAACAATATAAATATAACCCGTCTGAGTGTAGATCAGGTCATATTTTAACGCCATTTGGAGGGCAGCTTCTTCAGTTTGAAGAAAATGCGATGCGACATATTTCCTAATAGGGGGCAAGAGAGATCTAAGGAAGCAGTCCATGTAGACATGGTCTTCGAAGGTAGGCGATTGACATAGGCTCTTTCTTCTCTGCCATTCCTGGACATGATCGGATAGGCGGGTCACAGATGATTGCCGGAAAGAAGTCAAAAGTTTGATACTAGTGTCATAATGAAGGGGAAGCTGGAAGTAAGATAAAAAGGCCTGGGAAAGAGTTGCAAAGGTGGTATGAGAGGAAGTGGGCTGATCAAAATACCACTTAGAAGCTTCACCTATAAGCGTGCGTTGGAACAATCTAAGACAGATGGAATCATCAGTAATGGAATGGGATGAACACCACATGTGGAAAGATCGAATATGGTTGGAGGGATCCTCTCTAGCAAGACCTTCGAACTTGGGAATGTCGGAGGGGAGCTTGGTTGGCATAGCAGGCCAACCAACATCGTGGCGGATAAGATCATTGATCAACTGATTGAAATCGGGGAGACTGAGGCCTGCCATGAAGGGGAGCAAGGGAGCGGTCGAGGTAGTTCCTATGGTGGTTATGCTAGTAACAGTCCCAACATTAGGGCTGGGGTTGCTGCTAGCGTTAGGCCCTGCACCAGACATGTTGAAGGTAACAAGGGGAGAACTAGAAGTAGGGTGAGAACCCAACGAATCAGAAGAAGAGTCGGAGTGCGGACTCGGGGGAGGACTAACTCGACGACAGCGAGAAGGAGAAATTCGACCAACCGGAAACTGAGGGTTAAGGCCAAGAAGTCTTCAGGATATATTTTTTGGGGGCGCAATGATTACGGGAAGAAGAAAAACCGACAAAGTCAGGGAGGTGCAAAATCAAGTGAGGTCAATGTCAAAACAAGGGCAGAAAGGTGCGGTGTCAATTGATTTTAAAGTCTTTGCCAGGCGGTGTTAACCAGGCTCTTCTTCACTTAGGGTCGGTGTGTGGTGTGTATTAATTTTAATTTTTAAACCCCAGACGTTTTGAGAGTAAAATAAAAAGTGTGCTGCATAACTGGAAATAAATCTACAAATAACAGTATATAATGCTGAAATAATAGAAAATTAATAGCTAACAATGCATCGATCTAACCCAAGAAGGTGGGTCTCTCAAAACTAGTCTAAAAAGAGGGAAAAAATCTAGTCAAACCACACGAAAAAGAGGCCGATAGATCTAAGGTCGGGAGGGACAAGGATCTAAAGGATAAATCTACTAGAAAGAGGTGCAGAGAATAGCAAAGAGGCAAAGGCAAGGTTGCTGTAACAAAAGGGGAAATCAGCTAAAGGGAGGAGGGACGAAGAGGTGGCCCTAGAGGTAAACCCAAAAAAAACTATATGAGGTGATTTGAAAGGGATAAGAGCTAATCTAAAGGGATCTGAAAAGGATGTATCAGATCTAAAAATAAGAAGGTTGAAACTCTGAAAATTCAGACGTCTGAAACAACAAAAACTCGCCCACCAAAAGTGAAGGGTACTAAAGCCCTAAGGGGCAAGATTCCCACTTAGTTGAGTGAAGTAGATCAGAAACAGGTCTAAACAAGAAGAGACGAAGGCTGGAAAACCCTAACAAAAGCTTCAAACAAACCCAGAAAAATCGCTGGAAAATTGGAGAAAAAAGTGCAGGTCGCAAGTTCTAACCTATTTTCAATCCAGGTCGCAATTTTGGGGCAGAAAAGTGCGCCCTGAAGTCCAGGTTGCAGTTTTTGGGCCGATAAGTGCAACCTACAGATTCGGATCTCTTGGTAGCAGATTTCAGAAAAATTTGTCGTCTCAGCTACGGCTAATGTTTGTCACCTGCGCAATAGGGCCAGAAACACATGGAAGTTAAAAATTATAATGTCTGAGGGTTTTAGAGGTGAAAAGCACCATAAAAATAGGAAAAACAGGAAACTAAAGAGAAACCCTAGGGTCTAAAATAGCTAGATATGCAGGAATATATAAAACGACGGCGGTCGCAAAAGAAAACCTGTGTGGAGTCGCCAATTGTTAGTATGAACCTTTCATCGTAAAAGACCACTTTAGCTACGCATAAAAAATAGCCCTAACATTAATTATGGCTACCAAATATCTTTGAATCTGCAATCAGGTGATCCAAATAATGCTGCACAAATCCAGATCTAAGCATAAAAGACATTAAGCAGATAAAGTAAAATGTGGCTCCATGCATCCAATAGACAAGACAAGAACAATATATTTGAAAGAATTTTTATATTATATTCAAAAGGGGCACCTGAGAGGAAAACAAGAAAGGTGTTTTCCGGTTCTCCTCAATGGGATGGGTTCTTGACAGTCCTCAGCATTTCAAATCTAAAATCTCTCTCTCTTGTTGGTGTAGAAAACCTAGACAAACATAGAACTCAATGGCAGCTCAAAAGGCAAAAATGGAGAAAATGTGACCAAGTGTATAGATCCAAAGTGATCTAATGAAATCAAAGGTGACTAATTAATGGGAAAAGCCTTCTATTTATAACAAAATATTAGGGCAGTCTAGAACTTGGTGCATGAATAAAATATTATTAATCAAATTCTAGAACCACCCTTTAGGAATATTTTATTATATTTGTTGGAGGGAAAAGGATTTTTGACTTGGGTCATTTCCTTTATTTATAAATAATAAATAAATAAATGATTTATTTAATATTTTAAGGAAATGGTGGGAATATAATTAAATAAATAATGATTTATTTAATTATTTATAAATGATTTAGTCAAATTTAACTAGGAATATTATTTAAATAATGATTTAAATAACTTATTCCTAGGAAATAATCTAATAAATAAAGATTTATTTAATTGATTTCCTTGTTTTGGGTTAAATATGACCAGGAAATATAAAAAAATATAGATTTGTTTATTATTTCCTTTTGGGGTTTCCTGTTTAGACCATAAAAAACTTAATAAAGGTGTTTTACTAAGTTATTTCACATAGTGAAAGCGATTTTACTTACTGTAAAATTGGTCTTACATGGTGTACTTGGGTTCATCCAATGATAATAGGTTAGATGACCAAAAAATGGTGTAACAAA